>PVLC010003476.1:0-96907 GCA_004027655.1 Graphiurus murinus
GCTTGTAATCCCAGCATTCGGGAGGCTGAGACCAGAGGATCTGGGTTCGCGACCAGCCTCAGCTACTTAGTGAGGCACTCTGCAACTTAGTGAGACTCGGTTTCAAAATAAAGAATAAAAAATAGGGCTGGGGGTGTAGCTCGGAGGTAGAATGCCCCTGAGTTCAACCCCCAGTACCGCCAAAAAAAAAAAAAAAAAAGAAAAAAAAAAGTTGGTGTCATGTACATGAAAGAGTGGAGCTATTCAACATCTCACTTCCCATTCCTTGTTTACCTGTTTCCTTTAACATCACCTTTCAAGCTACAACTGCTCCATCTTTTAATCTCAAGCCATTTATCTCATGTTCAATTCCAAGATCCTGCTTTTCTGATTTAAATTCAGATTGCTATTTTAGGATGTCTTGTTAACTTCTCTGTTTGCCTGTATCCTTCTATGTTCTAGTATACATCCTTCAGTTCCTAATTATTTTATAATCGATGGGAAGTCAACTGAATTGATATTTTACCAAAATCTTGGAAACTCAACTTGAACTTGCTGTGTACACAACTGACTCGCCACCATTTCAAGGCTGCATCTTGGTTGCAGAGATAAGATGGAGAAAATTATATAAAAGGCACACTGATTGACCTTTAGTTCTTAGTCACTAATAAAGATAGATCTTGATGTGCAGTTTCTAAATTTACTATTTCTTAATTCCAACCAAGAGTTACTTCCAGACATACCTATTTCAAATGTTTCTGACTACTTATGATACAACTTTGTGCCTCTCCCAACTTCTCTCTGTTTTATACATTACAGAGACAAGAGGCACCATCACATCAAACTACTTCTAGTTTCTAAAAACTTTAGAAAAGTTTCTATGTTTCCACCCACTCTCTTCTCTATTCCTCCTTTTTTTTTTTTTTTTTTTTTTTTTTGCGGTATTGGGGATTGAACTCAGAGGCATTCTACCTCCGAGCTATACCCCCAGCCCTGTTTTTTATTCTTTATTTTGAAACCGAGTCTCACTAAGTTGCGGAGTGCCTCACTAGGTAGCTGAGGCTGGCCTCGAACCCGGATCCTCCGGTCTCAGCCTCCCGAATGCTGGGATTACAAGCGTGCGCCACCACGCCCGGCTTTATTCCTCCTTTTTTTAATGAAAAAAATTTTCTCTTTCAATATCTGGCCCCACCATTTCTATTTTTCATACTCTGGATACAACTCTCACCTTCTTAAGGCACATTTCTAAATCTGAAATCTCTCCTTATCTCTTGTTCCTCAATCTCAAACTTTACATATTACAAAGTTTCTCTTTTTTTTCTTTTTTGAGAATTATATTACCTCTTTCAGAACCCCATTGCTGCTCTGAGTGAGGGCTCTTCTTCCATTCTTTTTTCTCTACTCTTCAGGGAAAAACTTCTATAAAAAAGGAATTAACTATATTTGTTTTGATTTACTTATATCTAAATCCAGTCACTTATTTGTTTTGTTTTGTTTTTGTGATGCTGAGGATTGAGTCTAGGCCTTCATGAATGTTACACCAGCACTCAACCAATGAACTACATCCCCAGCTCCTAAATTTTATGACTTTTTAAATCTATTTCAAAAGAGACTCTACTCCCCATAGTTTAGAGAAAATATTCCTGCTGAGGTTATCAGAAACACAATATCACTAATAAACATGTTTCTGTCCTTATCCTACTTTATTTCCCAGCAAGATTTGACACAACTTTTAAACCCCTGGACATTTGTTACAATTTCTTTTATCATCTTATTCTCTTTCTTTTCTGGTCATCCCATCTCACTGTTATGCAATGTCTTCACCAATTCTAGGTGATAATTTACAGCTTTTCAAGGACTTTGTTCAGTGCTGTCATATAATTTCTTTGCTTATTCTCATCCAAGTCTCTCTTATATGAATAATTGGAAGGATGCGAGGATGGACCAATAAACAGATGAAAGATTGATAAATATAATTTTGTATGCACATAATATATAATACCATACATACATATTGTATTCCTTTGTTGTTTTCATGTTCCTGGATTCTTCATGATTCTTCTAGTCTTGCAAGGTGTTTGCATACTGAAGAAGCTGTCCTCTCTACCGGGCTTTATGGACTAGCTTCAGTAAAGAAAGGCCTTCATACAGAGGGTGGGATGGGAGGTGAGATGAAATGTGTTGTGGCACTAAGTGTAGTGGCACAGGGTACCAAGTTTGTGTGGCAGTGTATGATGGACCCACATTTGGGGATGCATGATGTCTCATTGGCTCAGGCAGTTGGGGTGTTGTTGGTAACTATCCTTGGTATCAATACCCATGGGAGATTTGAGGTGATTGTGAGTGTTATTGGCATCCTCATCAGCACTTCTGGGTCTTGGTGAGGGCTGAGACCAGAGGCAAGGAAGGGCTATGGCCAGCTGTATGTGCACATATACACTTGCTTGTGGAGGGTGGCAGTGTGAACATCCACGTGTGGAGGGTGGCCAGTTGCATGCCAGAGACAATGATCAGCTGGGCTGCGGATGTGTGCATAGCTGCAAGCCCAAGGTAGAATTATGCATGTGTGTGCAACTGCAGGGATCAACTATGGGTGAAAGCTCGGTGGTGTGGGCTGGTGTTGGGGGCCGATGCAGGCTGCTTGCACATACATATATAGCAATGGGAGCAGGGAAGGCAGTGTTCACAAGCCTGGAAGCAAGGGTGAGCTGCAGATGCACATGCATATGAAAAGCTTGTGGTGAGAGATCTGGGGCCATTTGCAAGCATGGATGCAGTGTTTGTACTGGGCAACTGGGTTGTGGCACTTGTCACAAAATCTGGGATATCTTCAGTAGGGGAGTATTAGGAAGAGCTATTATGTCTTAGATATCTTCATGAGCTGATGCCAAAACTCAGTAAACTCTTCAGTGACAAAATTGGCATGGGTTGCTATGTGGCTGAGCTAGAGGTTGGTTTCCTCATCAGTGAAGGTTGGGTCCATTGTACAGCAAGGCACTGGACACACAATTGTGGACACTGGGGAGTTCTTGGTGGTGAAAGCCACAGGATTTGAACAGCAGTGAGCGATGTGGAGATTTCTCCGTGGAGAATTTGGTGGGAGTATTGAATGGGGTAAGTTTGGAGCAGGTTCCCCCTGAGCATTGTGAGAGCATTGTGAGAGCATTGTGAGAGCATTGTGAGAGCATTCTTTATTCCTAGTCATTTCCAGAAGTCTTGGCTATGCTGGTCTCTTCTGGTGAACTGGGTAGGTAAAAGTAAAACTACTTGTTCTGCCGTTGTCCCCCAAATCTTGGGAAACAGGTGTTCACCCCTGTCTCTTTTTCTCTTTTTCTGGAAGGGGACTTGTGAGCCAAAAGATATTCTGTTAGGTTTCATAATTAAAGAAGTACTATATATATTTCACAATCTTTCGACCTTTGGCTATCAACATGCACTAAATCACTTCTTGACAGCACTTCTACTCCTAATTGTAGCAGTTTTCAATGCTTGTTTCCAATAATTATTTTTTAATTTTCCTCAATTATTCTTATATCTTTGGTGCTATAAGACTTCTTAGATTATTCAATAATTGTCCTTCATTTCTGGTAAGATGGGAAGTCACTATATTAACCTTGGTGAGCACTCAAAGGACAGCTATTATCTTGTACCACTTTTCTAAGAAATTTGTCCTCAAGACTACATCAAAAGTAAAATCTTTGTAGCATGACACAGTATTATACGTTTAGCCCTCCTATTACCTTCTGACTCCTACTTTAATGCTTTGCTTTGGCATAAATGCCTATATTAATTTAGGATGTCATCCCTTTAACTGTGGTATTAAAACTTGGCAAAATTATCTGGATTTTGGTCAATATTTAATTTCCTAGAAGTAGAGCAGCTTCATGCATATTAAGTTTTAGTTAAAGCCCTACATATTTCATATTTTGGCAACTTAGGTTTGTAAACAAAGGGTAGCTATTTCTAAATATGCATGCTAATTTACTGATATTTTAATTGTAATATGGCATTTAAAATGTAAAAAATAAAAAGTAGCCAAGTTACACAACCATGGAGAAAATTATGTTAAATGAAATTAGCCAGTCACAGAAAGTGAAGGATCATATGTTTTCTCTCATATGGGGAAGCTAGGGAGTAATCCGATACAAGCAGGACTTTTTACAATGAAGATGGTCTAGGTGAGGGATGGGAGAGAAGGAGAACTAATGAACTTCTACTGACATTACGTATATATGTGAGAATACCAATGCCAATCTCAATGTCATGTATGGGAAAGGGAGAGAGGGGAGGGAGCTGGGGTAAAGCTCACCAAGTACTGTGTGTGTATGTCAATATCACCATGAATGACATTATGTGGAACTATAATGTATTAATAAAAGTATAAAATATAATAAAAAATTAAAATTTGTATTCATCAAGTGGATTTTAAGATAAAATAGTGTGACACACTATCATCCTTCAGAGTTTATCATACTTTAGCAATTTAAAAATTTAAATCAGTAATTTAAATTTTATTCAATTTATATACATTCTACAATGGTCACATTGATGTATTTAAAAAGTAGAAAACAAATCCTAAATGCTATTGTGTCTGCAAATAGATCTTCAAAATAGATATGAAGCTAAGCACAAATCTAGAATTACATTTGGAGATCATTATAGCTCTTTTACAAAGCAATGAGATAAATGGATAATATTGATCTTGATGATTTAGATGACTTAAATGACACTAGTAAACACTAGATTCAATTTATTTTTACAAAACTGTCACCAAGCAGAAAAGTATATATACTTTCCTAGCACAAAAGTCATGAAGTAATTACCAAGATAAGGTCCTTTTCTGGGAGGGGGGAGAGAGAAATCTCAATAAAAACCACTGCTTGGTACATACAACAATATCAAAAGTAATATGCTGAATGAACAAAGCTGAAGATAGAGGAACAATACAATTCCAGGGAAGATAAACCCAGTGTATATTAATAGAAACTAAACAGGTGATAGTCTAAGACTGATATTAAGGGAGTATTGACTACAAATTATCAGCAGAAAACTTCTTGGTGGCTATGACATTGTTCCATAATACATTGCGTGGATATTTCTAGAAATTCCGTGGCCTGCAGAAATAAACTGGGTATATTTTCTTGTATGTAAATTATACTCCAATAAAGTTGATTAAAAACAAAGGCAAAAATAGTAGAAGAGCTAACAATATATATCATTTGAAGAATTATTTGGTTTAATCTAAAAGAGAACAAGATCTTCCAGTGATGGGTTTCAAGGATCAGTTGTTATGGTTCTATTATCAAATATCCAATTAACTTGGGATGTGACCTGTACAAAATCACTTCACTGCTTTGTTTCTAATTTCTTCCTTTCAATAAGAGAAAACCACTTTAGTCTTAAAAATAGACTGATAATTTTGTAGTGATTCAAGTCACAATATGCATTGCAATGTCAACTTATCCTTCATCGCATCCCAAACATATTTGAGAAACAAACTTGATAAAATACCTTTCTCCATATGGATTTAGGGATCCAATGTGTAGCTTAACGGGTATATCAAGGTGAGATTTAGTATTCATCACATTTTTCCGTTTGTCTCCTTAAAATGTATTTACAATAAGTATGTCCTCTTAATACTACTGTCCTCAAACAGGACAATTAACATTTTATTATTCTTATGACATGAAGTATCCATAAAGCACATTGCTCTGCACAAGAGAATTAGTTGTGTTTGTTTACTGTCACAAAGGTTACAATAAGCCAGAAACTTTAGGTAGTTTATTGGGATTTGAAAGAAGAGAAGGTAGAAACTAAGGGACATAAATTTTAATTTTCTTTTATACTCCAAGGTAGGAAATTTGTAAGTCTTAGATAGATATTATGATTCAAATCATTAGATTCCAGAACATAATTTTGGATTTTTAACTTGATTTTCTCAGAACACTATGAAGCATTTGCATGGCCAGCTTCAAAATTCTTGGTAGTGAAATTATTTGAATTTTAATCTAATCTAGTGATTGGGATGATCATGTTGTATTACAGTACTTCACCAAAAACAAACAGCTGATGCAAAATAAGAACTAAAATTATTAAACTTATAATTCAACCATACTTTCTACTCTAATACAACTTACTCTTGCAGTATATTCTAGTTTATTGTTTCAAGAGGATAAGCTAAAGTGCATGTGTTTTATCTTACAATTTAAATCACAATATATAATTAAAAATGTAAAATGTAGTTTTTCAGGAACTTAGTGTCAAGAGGATTCAATAAATACTCCATCAATACAATAATTAAGTAAGTAATATTCCAGAACTACTATACAATTTATTTCATTTCAGGATGATTAATTGAGCATATTGCTTAGGGTTACAGACAAAATCCAGATGCTGATCTGTGCAGATATTTTTTGAAGTATGCTGCATATAACATTCCTTGTGAAGCTCTTTAATAAATGTATTTTAAGTTCTGGCCTAGCATTTTTAATAATTCTAACAATTTGGAAAATAAAAATGAGTGTAAAATGTGAAGACCTTTTCAATTTTCAATCTATAATAAAACAAATAAATACTTCTATCAATTCTACTTATATAAACATTTCTCAGGAAATTATTTTTATGGAGTATTTTCAAACAGGCCTAAATTTTCTTTCTCCAGAATTCCTAAGAACATGCAGCCTATTAAAGAAATAATCTTTTAGTGTATTATATTTTATTCTTATAAACATGAATAAAATTCATTAATCATGCCAAAAATATTCAAAACTATTTCTGAATCCTGAGAATGGTTAATGATACTACTTTCTCAAAATGTCTATTGATCTCACTGAAAATTATTGGCTTCCGCGTACCTACTTTGTGACTCATTTTGAGTTATATGGTTTCTCAGCTTCTCATAATCTACTCAATGTGAAGTCTTCCCCTTTTTCCAAAACCCATTCAAGACATATCCTAGTGCATATAACTCAGTTCTTCCAAATCTCACAAGGGTTGTGACAGATGTAAACTCTGCTTGGCAAACTTATTTATCAGTTTGTTGTCAACCCTACCCCTGCCTTCTTATACACATTCTGCAATGTCATGTATAAATAGGGAAAGTTTTCATATTTTCAACCTGATCTTTATACCTTCTCCTTTTCTTCTGTTATCACATTGACTTGAATTTCTAGTTCTATATGGAATAAGAGCAATGAAAGCAGATATCCTTGTCTTATTGCTAGTCTTCAGTTTTTCTCTATTAAGTATAATATTAGCTGTTGATTTCTTTCTAGATGGTCTATTTCTATTTGAGAGTTTGAAAAGTCGTGAACAGATACTGAATTTTGTTAAAAAATAATAACATTATTATTATATGGTACTGGGGATTGAAACCAATGGCAGCCTACCTCTGAGCTTCACCCCTATTCCTTTTTTATTTTTTATTTTAAAACAAGTTGTTACTAAGTTGATGAGGGTCTTGCTAAGTTGGTGAGGCTGACCTGAAACCTGTGATCCTCCTGCCTCAGCTTCTCAAGTTCTGGAATTACAGATGTGTGCACTATGCCTGGTTAAATTTTATTAAATTATTTTTCTGTGTTAGCTAGTATGATGTGATTTTCCTTCTTTTCTTTTCCATTATGCCGAATTACATTGATTGACATTCTAATATTGAAACAGCCTTATATCCAGGGACTAATCCCATTTGGCCATGGTATATAATTATTTCAATATATTGCTAAGCTTTAACTGACATTTTGTTAAAGATGCTTGTGTTTATATTCAAGATGAATATTAGTCTGTATATTTTATCTGGTTTTATTACAACATAATAATAGTTTAAGAAGGTGAATTGAGAAATGTCCTCTCCTCTTCTAAGTTTTAGAAGGAATTGTGTAGAATTGGGAGTATTTTTATTTAAATGTTTGTAAACCATTTGGTCAGAAGATTGTTTGGAGATAACTTATAAGCTATGATTCAATGTCCTTAAGATTTATAGGATTATTAAACTGATATATTTCATATTGTATAAATTGTGTTAGTTTATGGTTTTTGAGGATCTACAACCTGCCAAATATTTGTTTATACAACTGTAATTATTCTTCTGATGTCTGTAGATTTTGTACGGATGTGCTTTTTCATCTCTGATTCTGTACTTATGTACTGTTTTATCTCTGATTTTAGAAATTTATCTAATTTATCAGTCTTGCTGGGGAAGAGAGTCATCAATTTTAATCAATATTTTCAAAGAACCAGTTCCTTATTTCATTGCTGTTTCTATTCTTATTCTTTATTATTTTATTAATTTCAACTTTTATTGTCTTCTGTCTTATACTGACTTTGGGTATATTCTATTTTGGTTTTGTTTTTTATTTTTTATTTTTTTTGGTAGGTAGGATAGAGTTTAGATTGCTGATTCAAGGGTTTCTATCTTTTGTAGTGTTTATGGTCATTGCTATGAACTTCCCTCTCAGCACTGTATCAGTTGTATCCCACAAATATTATGCCGTATTTTCATTTTAACTAAGTTGTATGTGTGCATGTGTGTGCATGTGTGTGTGTGGGTGTGTGCGCGCGCGTGCGCGTGCGTGTGTATTAGTTCTTTAGAGATTATCTCTTTGATCCCTGGGAAGCTTATGTTCTATTTTCTAAATGTTTGGAAATGTTCTTATTATCCCTCTGTTATTTATTACTAGTTAGAGTCCATTCTTAATGGGGATCACAGTCTGCATAATCCCATTTATTTTATATATGTTGAGGCTTGTAGGCTAAGGATTTGGTAAATAGAGACCACATAGAGCCAGAATTTCCAACTTCACCTGAATCTATGATTTGGGACAGTGTCGGAAGAGGCCTAGTAGACAGGTGGATAATCACACTGAAATACATATTTTATAGCCATAAACATTACTTAGAGTGCAACTTTTCAAAGTGGTAGTATTGAACATGTTAGTTATTATATACAAATATGTATATAATAACTGAACCAGATAAAAATAAGAGACAAAATTTATATAAAACTAAAATTTTGCTTAGTATTTGTTTCAGTGTTATAGCATGTATAGAACATATCTAGGTACCTAATGACAACCTATTAATAAACTCAGTTTAGTATTAGTTTAAGTTTTTAACTATCAAAAGATCTTGGAAATTATATTCAGCTTGATATGCTACAAATACAATTACCATCTGTGTTTGATTTTCATCAACATGGCAAAATATCTGATATAAACAACTTCAAAGGAGAAAAAGTTTTATTGTGGTCATGGTTTTAGAGGTTTCAGTCCATTGTTGGTTTGTTTCTCTCGCTTTGAGCCTATGTCAGCACATTGTGCCTGGAGGGTGTGGCCGAGAAAGATGCTTACCTCATGGCTGCCCAGAAGCAAAAAGAGAAAGGAAGGAGCTGGGGTCTTAATATCATCTTCAAGAGCATGCTCTCAATGACATAATTTTCTTCTACAAAGCCATACTTCTTAAAGGTTTTATCAACTCCCAGTAGTGCCACAGGCCGGTGATCAAACCTTTAACAGATGAGCCATTGGGAGATATTTATCCAACCCATAGCACTATTGAATTAGTATTTTGGATCATCTCTCCTTCCTCCTTCCATCATCCTTCCCTCCCTCCCTCCCTCCCTTCCTTCCTTCCTTCCTTCCTTCCTTCCTTCCTTCCTTCCTTCCTTCCTTCCTTCTTCTGTCTTTCTCCTTTCCTTCATTATTAGCCTGTCTAGAGTTTATTATTTTTTTAATCAGCTTTATTCATCCTTTCAGAGAATCAGCTTTAGGTTCCACTGATTTTTCTCTATTGATTTCCTGTTTTCAGTTTAATTGACTTCATTAAAATTTTTATTCTTTTTATTTTTATTCTTTAATTTTTTTCTTTTATTCATAGTTTTGATTTAACTTGCTTCTTTTTCTAGTTTCCTTGTGGTTTCAGTAGCTAAGTCGAATGTAACTGTCATTTTTATTCTCTTATAGTAATTTTTTCCTCAGGCTTCTTTCAAGATTCTCCTTTGTCTTTTTTTCCATTGGAATAAGACATGTCATGGAGCAGACTTTGTGTCACTTATTATGCTAGATATTTTTGAGCTCCCTTGATCTAATTTAGTGTCTGTTAATAATTTGGGGAAATTCTAGTCTTTATTACTACAAGTGATTTCTGCTCCTTTTTCTCTTTCTTCTCCTCTGATCTTTCCAAATAGCATATATGTTTTACAATTGTCACACATTTTTATTTATTCTATTCTATTTTTCTATTTCTTTATCCTGCTTTTCAGTTTGAGACATCTCAGTTACTATTTTATTTGTACTGGGAATTGAACCCATGGGCATTCTACCTCTAAGCTATATACTCTCAGCCCTTTTATTTTTCATTTTGAAACAGGATTTAACAAGTTGCTAACTGCTTCATTGTGTTGTTAAGGTTGGTCTCCAACCTGTAATCCTCCTATTTCAGCCTCCCAAGTACTGGGATTTTAGGCATGTACCACTGAGTCTGGCTGTTAATATATCTTAAAGTGCACTTATTCTTCACTAGTACATATCCAGTCTATTAATGACCCCATCAATGTCATTTTTCATTTTATAATATATTTGATTCCTACCCTTTCCTCCTAAGTTTTCTTTAGGGTTTCCATCTCTCTGCATTCATTATCCATTTGTTCTTCACTCTCTCCCCTCTTTCCTTTAGAAGCCTTCCATCCTTGAAAACTAAAATTATTTTAAATTCTTGGTCTTCTAATTCCCAAATCTCTACTATATCTAACTATGGTTCTAACAATTGTCTTATTTCTTTAAACTTTGCTTTTTGCTGTTAGCATGCCTTGTAATTTTTTAATGATGCTAAACATGATGCAGCAAGTAAAAAAAAAAACAGACTTAAATCAGCCTTTACTGTCAAGTTTTCCCTGGCTAATAGTTTTACTGTGATTACAGTTTGATGTAGATATCAAAGGATAAACATTTTCTTTTGTGTTCTTGCTCTTGTCTCTTTTGTTGGCTTTGTTTTCCCCTAGATTCCCTTTCTCAATGGTGCCTGGGCCTTGCACTTCTTTCAGTTATAGAAGATGTGGGATGAGGAAAAGTGTTGTATTGCCCTATGTTTAGGTTTCAGTCTATTAATGAGCCTTGATCCTGTACCAAAAAAAGCTTCTCAGCATCTCTCTTCTCCCCATAGGTAAGAAAAAGAACTAGAGGGTACTAGAATTAAACATATCCCTTCTCCCAGGTCACTTAAATTCTGGTAAACCAGGAATGGGTTACACATTAGAAAAACATTTTCCCTTAAATGCATGCTTTTATTAAAGATACCAGCATGATCTGTACTTATTTCAAAATAACTACTTTGATCCCTCTAGGGAATGTTTCTTTGATTTGTTCTTTGGGATTCTGAAGGAGCTGAGATAAAACTCTCATAAGAATGGAACCCCCTTAAGACAATAGTCCTACCCCTGAGTTTTTAATTCTCACACTCTTCCACACTAAGCCTCGAGCCATTTGTCAATCACAATTTATATGTTTCTACTGGAATTGGCCCCAGCAGCAGGCTCGTGTTCCCAGGAAGCTGTGATTGCCTACATTTGCCTGGCTCTCCAGTTGTCAGTGTGGCAAACTGCCCTAAGACCTCTGTCCTCTAATGGATATATGATGTTGATGTTTTCTGTGTACTAAGCTTTTTTCTCACTGTAAGGATGGGAATGATGACTCCCAAGCTTTTTATCTGTTAGACTGGAAACTAAGCCACACACTGTTAATGTGTGATAATGAAATTATTCTTTTTAATAAAGATATGCCCTGATTATAACAATTGTTAAAATAAAACTTATGTTATGCATAAAAATAGAGAAATAATAATTAAAAATCATCTGTTGTCATATTACATTGATAAAATAATTACTTTTGTGCATAATTTCTGTTTATTCTTATTTTTGGACACTTGTATGAAGGAAAGGATATTTTCTTCTTTAAAAAATATAATTTTATTGGTGCATTGTAGTGATATATCACAATGAGGTTCAGAATAGTAGGCACATATATGCACGTAGGTTATTTTCTTCTGTAACTTATTGCATTTTGTTTAACAATATGCCTTATATTTCCAAAACATGACAGTGAATGGCTACATATTATGCTCTTACATGGTTATCATGGGATTTGCTAAACAAAACACCTATGGTTGATCGTTTATATTATTCACATATTTTACTGTTAAACATTGATTAGCAGTCAGTAGGCTTGTGAATGCTTTGAGAATCTCTGATTATTTACTTATAATGAATTTCAAATAAAAATATTTTTTCTTAAAGAGAATGCTTTAAACATTCTGGTTCTTTTTGCTAAATTAATTTCAGGAAATGCTGTGTGACTAGTACTCTATTAATTTGAAGAGTTATTTTTGAATACAAAATGTTGATTGGTTACAAACAGATGTGAAGCTAGTCAATGAGACGAAATGTACTGAATTACCAGATGACGCATTTGTTTAGGGGTTATAGTTGGGCACCTCCTTCTCCACTATGCCCTATTTATATGCCTTTAATCTACCTGGACACTTTATTTGTATATGTGCTTCTTAACATATAGAACCATGTCTTATTCATACATTTCCTTTAAATGAATGAGATAAATTAATAAATGCAGACCAAAGTGGCTGTAATTGATAACCTCTTCTCTCCTGCCCCATTATTCCACATACACAGTTACAGAACAAGGCATATCCTGGGAATCTTAGGGGCTACTCCCACTGCCACATCTGCTGTCAATCATTATTCAGCCTGCATTAGGATAAGCAGTAAGGTCATGTACTCTCACCCCAAATAAGAAGCCCAACAGTAAGGCAGTTGCAGAGTTTAGTTACTTGAGTAGCTAAGGATGTCTTCAAGAACCTAAGATCTTTACATTCTTTGGTGCTGCTCTACTTATGTTGTATCTTTTTCTTTAGGCTTAATAATCCAAGAATGGGGGCACAGTAATATATATGAACATCCATGCAAGAAATTATTGAGACTGGTGGGAAAATCTCAAGCTAAAAACAATAGTTTTTTTTTTGTGTGTGTGTGGTACTGAGGATTGAACTCAGGGGCATTCTACCTCCGAGCTATACCCCCAGCCCTATTTTTTATTCTTTATTTTTGAAACCGAGTCTCACTAAGTTGTGGAGTGCCTCACTAGGTAGCTGAGGCTGGCCGCGAACCTGGATCATCTGGTCTTAGTCTCCCGAATGCTGGGATTACAAGTGTGCGCCACCACACCCGGCTTAAAACAATAGTTTCTTAAATGGATCACTTAAAGGATGAAAAATTTGTCTCTAGAGTCTTTCTAGAAGACATCTATGTATGTGTACATGATCAGCTCTTAAGAAGATAGCCATACTTCTGTCATTAGCACAGATATGATAAACCCTTGCCCCAACCAGTGAGCAATGGTAGAAGATGTACCTCTGTTAGGTCACTTCAATTTTTTCCAAGAATATATATGATATCCACTTTCTGAGAAGCATAGGAGTGTATAAAATAAAGTGAGTGGTTATGCAGGATTTAGCATTTGGTTAGATAAAGGAGAGGAAGGGTTGGGTGTTGGGTGGCAACCAATTCATGATACTTGTCACCTTCCAAATTAGTTCCACTTAAGGTAAAAGTAGAATAGCTTTTGTTCCTTACAATATGAGCTTTTCATGGTAAATCTGATCACTTCCAATGAAGTAAGCTTTTATTGTTTTTAACAATAGTTCAACTCATAATGTAGCTGAGATATGAAATTCATATATGTGATTTACAGTTTCCTTAATATATGAATAAGAGTATATTCAAAATAACACAAATGAAGCCACTTTTCTTTTTCATTGTGAAAGCAGGATTAGTGGATCCCTAGATTCTGTCCATAGCTCACAACCAATCTTACTTAAAATTAATAATTATTGTGCCAATCATTATCAGAAATACATGTCACTTGTGAAACATTTTATTTCATTTTTATCATTTTATTAAAAGTGTGGTTGCCTCTATGAAAAAAATGCCTTCAAAGCTTGATATCTTCCATCCCATTTTATAAAGAGGAAAGAGGCTGAGATTCACAATTGATAAGAAACTCAGCAACTGCTCCTCTTGTGAAAGCTGGAATTCAATCCAGCTTCTCCTTGAAACTTCTGTTTTTTATTGCTCTGTCTTCTTAATTTTAATTCACATTTTACTGAGTCTGGGGAATTTTAAAAACTTGTAGAAAAACACTGTGTCAACTTGATTTTGAGTTGCTATAAAACTTTAATGGTTCTGACCCTTTTATTTCACTGCTGAAAAACAAAGCAAAACAAAAAATAGTGTAAGAAAATGACACTTTACTTAGCATACATTTTTATCTCATTTAATTTTATGGCAATTTTTTAAGCCATCTAAAGTTTATAGAGCAATTAAACTGTGTTCTCAGTCAGGGAAAAACAACACACACACACATAAAAGAGCAGTAAGATAAGTAGTAATTTCCAGATACCAAACCCATTTTTACTATGACTTATTCAAGTTGAGTGAGTGTTCTATAAAATAGGTAGTTCCTGGTCTAAATAAGATTTGTCAAAGTAACGTTAACTTTTTTTGCTAGAGAATAATTGAACAGCCTTATCTGATCAATGACTTAAATTAATTGTGAATTTAAATGATCATTTTCTATTATTCTTTATTTGAATTGCTGCTAATATTGTGACACAGAACATTGAATTAGATCAAATAAAATACACCAGTATTAATGTGATCTTAAATGATAATGTAGCTGTGTTTAGTGGCACACACCTGTATTCCCAGTACTTAGAAGGTTGGGACAAGAGCACTGCAAGATTAAGGGTCAGTACACAATAACTTAGAACAATCCTGTTTCAAAGTAGAAAATAAAATTGGGCTGGGAATGTAACACAGAAGTAGAACGTCCTTGGGTTTAATCCTGATACACACACACACACACACACACACACACACACACACACACACACACACACACAAGATAATGTCACACTACCTAAGAAGCCTAATCAAATATTCAATTTCTTTTTTTTTTTTTTTTGCGGTACTGGGGATTGAACTCAGGGGCATTCTACCTCTGAGCTATACCCCCAGGCCTATTTTTTATTCTTTATTTTGAAACCGAGTCTCACTAAGTTGCGGAGTGCCTCACTAGGTAGCTAAGGCTGGCCGCGAACCCGGATCCTCCGGTCTCAGCCTCCCGAATGCTGGGATTACAAGCGTGTGCCACCACGCCCGGCCAAATATTCAATTTCTTAAAACTGATTTTGTCTTGGGATATACTTGAGAATATTTTTAGTGATTTACTAAAAATCCCCAGCATTACCGTATAAATTATAAAAAAAAAAGTATGCATGTACTTACTTACAGAAATAATGTTATAACTATGACCTATATAAATTCAAATCTCTTAGAAAACCAGTTAAAGCTAAATTTGATGTCATTATTAATATCGCTTGGAAACACTGTATGTGTGTGTGCGTGTGTGTGTGTGTGTGTGTGTGTGTGTTATTGAGGATTGAACCCAGAGGCATTCTAACTCTGAGCTATCTTCCCAGCTCTTTTTTAAATGTTTTGTTTTGAGACAGGGTTTCACTAGGTTGCTGAGAGTCTCACTAAGAATCAAGAGGCTAGTCTTGAATCTATGACCTTCTTGTCCCAGCCTCCCAAGTACTAGTATTACAGGCATGTGTCGCCACACCTGGTAAAAAAGCCTTTTTGAATGCAGATCTTCGAGGCTGGTGGGGAAAGGAGACTAGTGAAATTTCCCTATATTTTTAGAGAATAGCTATGTCAGGACTTGTTTCTGTGGAACTTTTCCCCTAAAATATTTCAATATTTTACATGGAATACAATGAAAATAATGTAGAATGCTTTTTGGTGCTCAAAGGTTAATATTGTAACCACTATAATCATGTTAATATAACTACAAATAATGTCTGAAAAGGGCTAAGTATACAGTCTCTCAAACAAGTTCCACTGGAAAAATGTCTAGTATAACATTTCATAAAATGTATTTACCTATTTTCCCAGATGTTGGTAGGATTTTTGTTGTGCAACAATAATGAAACATGTATTTTAAAAGGCATGTTTAATATTTTAATATGTCTTTCATATTGTTATAATAAAGCATGATCTAGTATCAAAGTTTTAAAAGAAATATATTTTTATTGAAAAATATCATCTGAAACTATCAGCCTAATTCTCAGAGATATCTTACCCTTGCACATTTTCATTAAACCCCTGGAGATGATTGGATTTATCATTATAATTAATATATCTAGAAATACATTCTTTGTCTACTTGAAGAAATTTTTTTTGTTCCTTGCTACAGAATTAAAAAAAAAAAATCTCACTGCCTTCATCTTCCAGTGACCCCTATGAAAAATTACTATTTTTAAAGTTTTCTATTTAGCAGGGCATGGTGGCTCACACTTGTAATCCTGATACTTGGAAGGCTGAGACAGGAAAATTGCCAGTCAAAACCAGCCTTAGCAACTTAATGAAGCTCTCAGCAACCTAGCCAGAACACTTTAAAAAAAAAAAATTAAAATAGGGCTGGGAGTATAGCTCAGAGGTAGAATGCCTCCGGGAACAATCCTCAGGTACCATATACACATAAAGTCTTCTATCAATTTCCTTTTAAATATTAATTTCTAGATACAAAATACTGATTTTGTCCCATAAATTTAGGCAGTAACCTCTTTTCCCTCACTCCTTTAAATGAAAACCTCCAATGGTCTTCATTTTACCATTTCATTTCCGATGGCATAGCAACCCCAAAAATTCTACATTGTCAAGGTCTACTGTATTTATAATCTGATCAACATAATTTTTCTACTTTGTATAGTTGGTGGTTATTCATTTTAATAATATCAACAGCATTTATAATTATGTTTAGATAAATAATAGCTTTTTATAGAATCAGTGAATTAGATTATTCATAAAAGAAGGAAATACAATAGTGAGATTCAGTCCTTCAAATCAAGAAAGGGATTCAGAAAGAGGAAGACCAGCAGTTTAGGAAATAATGGGAAAAACTCCAGAAAATTTAAGAAAAAAAACTCAAGATTAAGATTATCCCTAGCTCAATAATGTTGTTTTAGTATATTTTAAATAGTGGACCTATTCCTTCTGTCTACAAGAAAGAATTAAAATATTTCAAAAAACCACCTTTAAAAATTGTATAATAAAGCCATTGTCCATAGATTAACAAAATATAATGTACTATTTAAAAACATTTGGGGACTCTAAAGAATTCACAATATATAAGATGAAATATATTTAACTCAAAATATGATTACATTCTAAAGAAAAGATGATTCACTCTTTCAAAGACTCTACTATGATTTATCATCATTTTGTTTTTTATAAGGTAGATTTTTATATCATAATTCCAAAGTGACATAGTACTTTGCTGTAGGTTTCTATTTATTTTTCTTTATAAATTTGCTTATAAAATGCAAAAGAGGGGCTTTCTTTACTGTCACAAAAATATATGAAGTTGTCTTAGTAATATTCTATGACAATATATATAGATTGAATATAATATCACACATTTTCTTAAACTTTCTTTTTAGTATTTACCTTGAAACAAATTTTGGCTGAAAATATTTCATTTGAAATCTTTTATTCTGTTTGAAGAGATTAAATTATCTATAAATATATAACTTTTCCTATATATGCTAAAGAACACTGGGTTTCATTAGTTAAACTGTGTTAAATCTGAGAACAAGATGATGGCGTGTTACCCATGAGTATCTCTGACTTTCTGAAGTAACCTTTGCAATTATATCATTGAAGTCCTACAGTTTGGTGGTTCTCAAACCACAAATCATGTAAACTTTGCAGGCTTTATGTGCAGTGCGTCAATCTATGAACACTGTGCTCTTGGATATTCCATTTACCAGCATCAGAGAGGCAGAATGTGGCTAATGCAACCCAGACATGATGCTGCAGAGGAGACTCAAGGTAGTTAGAATTATACAAATTAAAAATTGATGAGCATACTTTACATACAATGACTGGCTTTGTTATAATATCTCAATCTGAAAAGCCAAAGAAACTAATCTTAACAAAAACACACACAACTTTTTAATTACTTAATTTATTCAAGTGGCTCTACTCATTATGAGTAAAAACATGGTTTTTAGTAGATATTATTTTGGATTTTGAAGTTTCCCATAAAAAAGTTGCTCATGTTCCAATATATTGTGTCTATAGTATAAAAATGCTCAGCTATAAATGACTCTAACCTGCTCCCAACATGTCAGCTGGATCTATCTTTATATTAATATATTTACACATCTATATATCTATATATTTAAAGTCATATATTCATATGCTTTCATATCTACCCATCTATCTATATATCCCTCTATCTTGCTATGCAAGTCTCAGATCTCTAGCTTGATTGATTGATTGATTGACCTTTTGTACTGGGGATTGAATCCAGGGGTATTCTAACCTCTGAGCTACACCTCCAGTCCTATTTTATTTATTTTTTTTATTTGCAAACAGGGTCTCACGAAGTTGCTGAGAGCCTCACTAAATTGCTGAGGCTGGCTTCAAACCTGTCATCCTCCTGTCTCAGCCTCCCAGATTACAAACATGTTCCACCACACCTGGCTGCAGCTCTGTTTTTATGTAGCATAATTTTCCCAGAAAAAAAAAATTATTCGGGGTCAGGTATAATGACAATAAATCAAATATAAATTTCTCTGGCTTGATTTGTATTCACCCTACAAGAACTCCAGCTTCCTCTAATTTCTCTCCATTAGGTGAGGGGTCCCCTTGGGGTATAGCATGTTTATGCAGGGACTGCACCTTTCATGATAGTGGCATTTGTGATTTTCCTTTGCCTCCAGAGCTATAGGGAAATATCATTCATTGCTGCTGATACTTCAAAGCTGCCAACACAACCATTTCAACTCCATATGTCCTTGCCCATTCTAATTTTCCATTCTGGATGTAGGCTATGTACGCCATTGTGGGAACACTATGCCTTTTGCAAAATCTCAAGTTGTCCTGTAGAAACCCTGAACAGGGAGCAAATGTTCTGTTCTCATTTAGGGAATGCTGCTATAGTAAAAGTATCCAGCCTGGTGCTCTTTTCGTCATTCCTTAAGGAGATTTTATAAATCAACTTTATTGAGGTATAATTTGCATTCAATTATATGCTTCCATCTTAAAAATACAGTTTGATGGCTTTTGGCAGATGTGAAAACGTGGTCATGTGTATTACTCTGCCAGGGCCGCCATAAGAAAAGACCACAGGCTGAGTGATGCAAACAGAAACTTGTTTTTCAGTCTGGAGAATGAAAGTCCAAGGTCAAAGTCCCAGCAGATCTGGCCTCTTCTAAGAGTTCTTGTCCTGAATTATAAATGTCCACTGTGTCCTCCTCACAAAGCCTTTTCCTTGTTTGTGTAGTGTCTCTTCCTTTTCTTATAAGAACACCTCTTCTACTGGATTATTGCTCCCCTGTTTGACTTCATTTTACCTTAACTTCTGCTTTAAAGGCCCTATCTTCCTCTACAGTCATACTGTGTATACTGTGTGTTAACTGCTTTTTTTTTTTTTTTTTCGTGATACTGGGAGGTGAACCTAGGGACATTCTACCGTTGAGCTACACCCTCAACCCTTTTGATTTTTTTATTTTGAAAAAGGGTCTTAATAAGTTGCTGAATGTTTCACTAAATTGCTGAGGCTGGCCTTGAACCTGTGATCCTCCTGTCTCAGCCTCCCATGCACTGGGACTGCAGGCTGGCTCCAACATGCGTGGCTGTGTTAACTGCTTTAAACTGAAATTTGGGGGAGTATGATTCAGTTCATAATACCATGCAATCATCAAAATCTAAAGAACAACTCCATCAAACCAAAACATTTTCTAACTCAAGTTTTCAGTTATTCAATTGCCACCCAATACTGGTTCCCAGATAGTCATTTTCATTTTTAGAATCTCATGTGACAGAATCACTGGGTGTATAGTCTTTTGGATTGGTTTCTTTAAGTCCATATTATCCTGTATTTTTAAGATTCACCTATATTTTTGCTTATGTAGGTTACTGGTTTTTGTAATTGAGTAGTATTACAATGTATTTCCCTACCATAATTTTTTAATAAATCGACATATTGATGGATATGTGGTTAGTTTCCATTTTGGAACAAAAATGAATAAAGCTTATATGAATAATGGCAAGAATATGATTTCTGAAATATGTTGTTATTTGTGTAAATGTCATAGAGTGTATTTAATACACTAAACTGGCTACGATGCCACTATGTGGATTGATTTTATGAGACTATAGGCATATATGTAGTCCATTATTAGCCAAAATGTCTCTATGTTGCACATGACAGTATTCATGTGTAAATCATTGTTTGAATGTGGGTTTTCATGTCTCTTGTGTAAATAACTATTGTACATAGGTCAAATGGTTATTTTATGTTTAATATATATTGAGTAAATGGTCAATGCATTTTTAAGTTTACATATAAAAATTGCCAAAATATTTCCCAAAGAGTGTTACTATTTTTTCCATTAAGAAAAGACTGTTATTTCCCTGAAAAATTAACTTGGTACATTTATTAAAATTATGTGACAATATAAATTTATTTATGGTTATTTTAATTTTTATTGATATATTTATTTTTATGCCAGTACCGCTATTACTTAATTGTTTTTATAGTACATCTTTTAACATGATTGCATAAGTTCTGTATCTTTTTCTTACTCAAAATTTTTGGCTATTCTAGATCATTTGTGGTACCATGGAAAAGTAAGGTTGTTAAGTTCTATTGAAAAAGTCTGATTTGAACTGTGTTAAATCAATAGATAAATCTGAAGAAAATTTAATATATTAAGAATAATGGGTTTTGCAATACAGGAATAAGATATTGATATATTTTCTATTTATTTAGGTCTCTTAAAATTTCCTTCACAAATAAGAAGTTAAAAAAAGTATTTTAATGGTCATTTAGATAATTTTGGTTGCGCTTCTTTGATACTAGATCAAACTGTGCATATTTTTGGTATGTAATTCAAAAATATATAAAGGAATATTTCATATTGTATTCTTTTATAATCCACTGATCCATTTTTGTCCTTTGAGTAGATTGTATTAATTATGCATATTTGTGTAACCTCACACATCAGTCATTTAGAAAAATGCTGGTTCATTGAGTAATGCAACTTTTCTAAATGTTGACACACTTCATATGTGATATTGCCAGGAACCAGATTTTCAGGGACCTCTTGCACTCCCACATATCTTGCTGAGTGTTGCAAAGCTGCAGGACTGGCTGTGAACTCAAGTTCTTTCTCAGGCCAGTTCTTGCAGGAGGAAGCCGGACAGGTAAGGTAATGCATCACAGGAACAATATAGCACTTAGAATCATACACTATCTGAGGAATCTATCACAGTGGACTTCATAAACTCAGGTGGAGCATGTATACCTGTTGGCTTTCCCAGCACTGCAATTGCCCTGTGGGATTTGAGGCACAAGGAACAAGTGCAAATGTGCTGATATTCTTGCTGCTGTGTTTTCCTGAGTAATACAGTACACTGTGACTGAATTAGTGGTCTCATGTCTTCTGCGAACATCCATGGAATATGTAAGGCTAAATTACTAGCTCATAGAGTTAGTTTGGAAGGAGATATCCTTGCTTCTATCTCTATTTCACATTGTCAAACTTATTAAAATAGGAAAAAATCCAAACAGGTCTGGCAATGAGGTCAGGATGCTGCCACAATCAATTTTCTGCTAGAGGAGAAAGGCTGAGCAGTAGAATGTGAAAGAAGTCTCCAAGAATCAGTACCAGACATGTTGTCCAAAACCTGTGGTCATTCACTCAATAAATAGTTCTCTATTTTTCCTTATCATTGAAGAATTTGAGACATTATTTTAAGACAAGAATCAGGAGATAGGCTCCAAGACAGCAGTCCAGATTTCTACTGAAATGGAGAAAATATTCTCAATTACTTTCTTTAAATTTGTTCTATCATAGGGGATTTTAATTTGGTATCAGATGACTCTGGAGAGACAAAAAGAGAGAAAGAAGAGAGAGAGAGAGAGGAGAGAGAGAGAGAATGAATATGAATCTGTGTAGTACTGGGGATTGAATGGAGGGGAATTCTATCTCTGAGCTACACCCCCAACCCTATTTTTATTAATTTTTTTTTTGAGATAGGTTTCACTAAGATGCAGAAGGCCTCACTAAGTTGCTGAGACTGGTTGAGAACCTATGATTTTCCTGTGATCCTCAACCATCCAAGTGCTGAGATTACTGGCAAGAGCCCCCATGTTCAGCTGACTTAGAGAAAATTTGTGAATGAGCTCCATGGGCTATGAAACCCTGAAATTACATATAAAATTGTTTGATGTTCCTTTTTTGATGAAATAATCAATACATTTTATGAGATTAGCAAAAAGGTCCATGATTTCAAGACTACAAAGGGCTGACTCATTATATAAAACACAAAATAGCTTACAGAACTTTTAGGGATATATTTTAAATGTATTTAAATTAATTTAAGAATATTAACCTTACAGGTAAAAATGAAAATACACACAGATGCATTAAAAATACTCTCTATCTACTTTATTTAGTTCTCATAAATCCACAATGTGGTAAGAATTTCAGTCATTAGTCTAATTACTCTAATGAATGGTGGGAATTAGAAAGATTAAGAAATTTATTTATGATTTTCCTGAAGGTACATGAATATTATTAAAAGACTTTCTTTCAATTCTGTTTTACACTGACATTTCCCCTCAAATACTCATGAATTTATAAGTGTGAAAACCTGGAGAGAGGGTTCTATCAGCCAAAGATGCTTCTGTGGGAAATCTAGGGTCCCTCATTTGGATGCTTTTCAAATCATTTGAAAGCTTCTACATGAGAGCAATACAAATGCAAGGATGATGTAATTTTAAGACTTGTAAGCAGGGAAAAATTACTGGAATAATGAAGTATCTTTGAGTCTTCAATCCTTATAATAGCCGATTATTCTTATCTTTCTCTATTCAACTTTCCAAATCTCTCATTTTCTCATTTTTGCTCAATTTTTTATCTAATATTCACTGTTTTTGATCTAATGTCACTAGATTATGGCACATTGCTAAAAATCCAAGAATGGACTTCAATTTGATGAATAATAGGTAGTTAGTTGCAGAATTGGTTCTGTCTCTGGTCAGTAAAAGGAACTTAAAGAGTGTATACAAAAAGAGTTAAAGTGTACTAGAAGGTGTTGTTCAATCTCCATGTATTGATATAGGTCCTCTGTATCTTATTATTTCTAATTTCAGCCCATTATGATATAAGAAAATGCAAGTTATTGTATCCATTTTTTTTGTGTGTGTGTGGTACTGGGGATTGAACTCAGGGGCATTCTACCTCCGAGCTATACCCCCAGCCCTTTTTTTTTTATTATTTATTCTTTATTTTGAAACCGGGTCTCACTAAGTTGCGGAGTGCCTCACTAGGTAGCTGAGGCTGGCCACGAACCCGGATCCTCCGGTCTCAGCCTCCCGAATGCTGGGATTACAAGCGTGCGCCTCCACGCCCGGCTGTATCCATTTTTTAAAAATTTGCTGATATTTGCTTTGTGACCTAGAATATGGTCTGTTTTAGAGAAGTTTCTACAAGCAGCTGAGAAGATTGTGAATTCAGCTTTTGTTGAGTGAAATATTCACTGGATGTCTGTTAAGTCCATTTGTTTTATAGTTTTACCTAGGTCTGAGTGAGGTATCCTTACTGATCTTCTGCCTGGTTGATCTGTTTAATGTAGATAATGATACGAAGTTGCCCAGTACTACTGTATTTGGATCTATCTGTGTCTTACCATTCAGCAGTATTTGTTTAGCATAAATAAAGGCTCCTATATTTGGGGGAAAAAAGAACAGGAAGAAACCATGCATGCTCAACTTTAAATGTGTTTATACCAAGATACATAAACATAAGCTTAAACTAAAAATAATTTAAAATGTCTATCTTTTGTTTTTTAAAGATAAAGATAATCTGGGCATGGTGGTACATGCTTGTAATCCCACTACTTGCAAGGCTGAGATAGGAGGATCACAGGTTTGTGGCCAACCTAAGCAATTTAGTAAGACCCTCTGCAGCTTAACAAAACCCTGTTTCAAAACTAAAAATAAAAATATAGAACAGGTGATGTATCTTTGGGTAGAATGCCCTTGGGTTCAATCCTCAGTACCACAAAATACATATATATACTTTTTGCATAGATTTTTATATGCTTCAAGTGAAATCTCTTTGTGAATATTGTGATGAAAATGTGTCAAATACATTTTCATCAAGATTGTAAAGTGCCAATTCTGGCCACTTTCCTCAGTTTGTGACCAAGTTCTGTTGACCTTATTTGGATCGAATCTAATTGTGTTTGTGGATCCAGTTGGCAAACCACTTACTCTCCAGATTTTTAGCACTAATGCAATTGAACAAAGAATTAGCCTCCGTGCAAGGCAGAAGCCTGGTCAGTAGCTTTTAAATGAGAGATGAGAAAGTCATGTGAAATCTTTACAGAAAGCAAACAATTGGGCACCTGCTGCCCTATGTGCTGTCATGGCAACCTCCACCCAAGATGTACCTACTATTTTGAGAAGCAGGAGTTCCCCATGGAGCATTCTAACATCCCAGAAAGCATGTGAAAGACTGTCTTTAATTTTAATTCATATGTTTCCTAACTTCTGTAAAATTCTTTTTGTTTTGCTTTTTTTTTTTTTTTTTTTTTTTTTTGCGGTACTGGGGATTGAACTGAGAGGCATTCTACCTCCGAGCTATACCCCCAGCCCTATTTTTTATTCTTTATTTTGAAACCGAGTCTCACTAAGTTGCAGAGAGCCTCACTAGGTAGCTGAGGCTGGCCGCGAACCCTGATCCTCCGGTCTCAGCCTCCCGAATGCTGGGATTACAAGCGTGCGCCACCACGCCCGGCTTTGTTTTGCTTTTGTCAAGTATAATTTTTTAAAAAGTTAGCATTATTTAAAAAATACTCCTTTCCATGTCCCACCATCATTTTTTGACATTTCTTTGACTATTAAACTTTAATTTTTTCTAGAGTTTAAAGAATTTTTCCTAACCAATGAATATAATATCTAACATTATTATAGATTAAAACTGCTTTTACATGTATAATGCATCTATTAATCAAAATAAATTGTCATGGGCATCGGTCTAACAGAATCTGTTACCTTGGCTCAAATAAAGCACCTCAGGGCTAAATTAGAATTTTTCACTTTGAAAATGACATCTTCTTGGCCATCTTTAGATTCCTCACTTAAACACCTAGAAGGATATTGAATGATCAAAATTCACATTAATATGGAAAAACTAAGTTCTAGGGAAAAAAAGCATGAACACCAGAACTGTGAATAACCTTCATCAGTTTCAGGTTGATTAAAAAGAATTAGAAAGAATAATGTAGGAGCTAAAGTGCTATGCCCCTTCCTGGAAAATGATCATCTCAGCTTCTTGAAGATGCCTAGAAACTTCTGAATGAATCAGAAGAAAACTGTGGCAAGGCAGAATGCTACCTTCATCCAATTATCCAACCCTATTTGTGATTTTAAAATTATTTTTCTAACCATTTTAATGATTAAATTCTTATTCATCATTAAATAAAATGATTACCTTCCAAGAGCCAGGCTCTGCTAGGAATAAAATATATTTTTAAAAAGCCTTTTTTGCAATGCATTCTGAGCATGCAACATCTACAAATAAAGTGGCATCAATGGTATTGAAACAATAAAAGTCCTCTGTGAAGTCTATTATATAGTTTAGAGATTTTCATGTATACCTATAGTAAAAAAAAAAAAGTGACAAAGTTTACTGTGGAATAAACTGTGAATGAAAGATTGTATTTCACTGAACTTGGCTAGGAGCTGGATTTCAGCTGGTATGTGAATTTATTACTAGGGATTTAGACATTCATTGAATGAATGATCTCTTGTCAGCAATATAGTAGAAGAGATTCAAACAACTGACAAATACTTATACTGAGTAAACTTTAAATTCCCTTAAAATATTTCTATTGTTTGGTTTTATACGAAAATGAAGAGTGTAAGAAAGTATTTTTTGTAGGCTTCTGGATCCACTGGTTGTATTCCTTTTCCTTTTTTTTCTTTCTTTCTTTTTTTTTCGTCTTCATTATCTTTCAATGTGGTACAACATTGGCAATAATTATTCCAAAGCTGCTTCACTACAGACCTTTACAATATGTTAAAACAGGAACACAATTTAAAGATTTTTCAATATAAGCACTATTGATAACCAAAATAGAATACTTAGAAAGGTTAATTTTATTGCCCAAGGTCAATTATTTAAAAAATATTGAGCTGGAAATTGGCTTAAAATAGCTTCTGTGCTTGAACAATGTGTTTGCCAAAAGGGGCCACCATATGTAGTGGACAACCTAAGTATACTCTCGTAGCTAAGTAACTAAGCCTCTGCCAATCACAGCATCTGAGCCCTCAGCCAATCTCAGGCTGAAGGCTCAAACTATGCCCAAATAAGGCACATATCATTTTCACCAATCAGGTAACCTTTGTACATCATTTCCTGTCTTTATGGTTAGATAATTAGCTCACCATACTTCAAGCCATTCTCAACCAGCTTTGGTCTAGAATGCTGCTTGATTCTAGAAACTTTTTCTTGCTAAGGTAATCTTTGTTAGATTAAACTGGTCTTAGTTCTATTTTTATTGTTTGACTGTGGCCAAACAAAGAATAAAATATATATCGTCTTGTTTTTTATTCTTCTATGCTTCTGGCCAAAAGTGAGACTTTGTTCATGACTCAGTTCATAATATCTTCATATGATGTCTAGAAGTGTAAAAGTCATCTTGGGATTTTAAAAGTTAACAGCACAAGCTTATCTAATAAGAATGAAAAGAAGAGAATAATTAGCAACATCTGAGTTAGGAAATCTAACTAATATGTATTTATATAGCTAATATATCTACTAATATATCTAATCTAATATATATGTGCCATGAGATGAGGATTTAAAACTAATTCAAATTTGTAGTTTGCTTAGTAAAGCTTATTATTGAGGGGATAATAAGAGGATTGAAATGTGAGATAAAATATTTTAGAGACTTTCATGTGGTAATTCTAGATATGTTAAAGTATTCATAAAAACTTCCAAATCAAGTTATCATGCCATCAATTAGATAGATGAATCTGAAACTCATGGTGGAATCCAGCTATGGAACTATAAACATATTGATAATAGGAAAAACTATGGTTGAAGATGTGATTTTCCCAGACCCATAATTTTAAGTGTGGAAGGAAGACAATGGTGGATTAAAAATTTGGAGAATACTGTTGAGAGGGAACATGAGGAAGAATATTTCACAACTGCTGATGTTTTCTTCCCCATGGAGAGAGTCCATCTAGTCCAGTGTTCCTATCTATTTCTACCACTTTTCCTCTTCTTCCATCAGATTGGTGACTTTGAAGGAGAAGTGAACATGTGTATCTTGGCTAACTTGGCTACTCTCTCTTTTCCTCTATGGTGTTAGGCTGTAGAGAACATGTATTTTACCCTTTTCTATGTCTTGGATGTCAGATTCCTGACTCTATAGGGGATGTCTATTGACAAAAGTCACATCGCCCAGTACTACCTTTATCAATATTCTATATTCAACTTTTCTTCTTTTTATGCATGTCTGAAATTATATATTTCTTCATAGTAGTATCATGAGTTTAAAAAGTGTTATTATTTGGCTCCTGAAAACCCCAAACAAACAGAGATATATCCGGAGAAGGCAGAAGATGAAGGGCTCATGAAGATTGAAAAATTATTGTTCAGAGGTTAAAAAAAAAACCCAAAAACTAGAAGATCTTCTGTTGTAGCAGTGGGGTATTCGGGGTAGTAAAGCAAGAGAATGTAGAGAAGCCTCCCTATGTTAATCTCAAATATACTCTCTCTTAAGAGAGTTATGCCACCAATTGAAGAGGTCACTTTTGAGAATTTATATGTTATGCCAATTGACAGATTTTCTTAAAACCAAACAACTTATGCCCCATGGCATATGTACAGAATCTTGTTAGGCTTCTGTAACCTCCTCAAATAATAACTTATTAATTTTACGTGTATGTGCTTAGACAAATGCATCTTAACTAAATCATTTAAAGAAAACTGGTACATCCTCTGTAGCAGGTAGTTTTCTAGGTATTAGATGTACTATTGTTGATATCTTTTCATTCCAGTTTCATAAGATATGAGGAATGACAAGCAGTTATTTGATGTACTTACATCTATTGACTTTCTATTAGATCAATAAAGACTCTGGTACAAGCTGCACTCCCCAGTGAAGAGAGAATGAGCTAGCAATTGACATCTTATGTTTGATAGTCACTTACAAGCTTAAGACAGCTATTATTTTTCCATTCTGAGAGCATTATACTACTAATATCAAAAAAGGTCAGGGTCTCATAATACATCCGAAATTAGAGTTCATTTTAATAATAATATAATAATCTAAATGCCACTATGCATACTCAAAGGTCAGTTTTAACACTTTCCCCTTTGGGTAAAGACAAGGAGCTTTAAATTCCCCCTCCTGAAAATAAGGGCAATAAATTTCGACAAAGTAAATCCTGTTTCAGAGCTTATTTATTTCAATAACACTGCAGTCTATGTTTAGTCAAAGGCACAAGGAATACACACAAATACAAAACCCAAGAAAGTCTGAAATGACAAAAAATACCTCTTTGCAAGACAATTTTATGCAGCACAGTACTCAGAAAAACAACATGCCACAGATAGCCTGAGGTGGAGAAATTCATATTGCTATTTCATGGCTCAAAGGTTAACAGATCCTGCTTCCAGATTCCAGAACTTCACTTTCTTGTAGATTTTATTATTATAATGAACAAAAGAGGTTTTTTTTAATCTCAGAAAAATATAGATATTAATATTTTTTCTATCTTTCTCTTGCTTTTTCTTTCTCTCTATATATGATATTAAAACTAGAAAGGTGACTATGAACTCACTTGACTTCATGATATCTTTTCAAATTATGATTGAGGATAGATTTCCGTCTTCAGGAGCAATCCTAATAAATTTTGCCTCATTTTCTGGCATGCATGACTGCTGGGCAATACAGTTAAAAAGATCATCCCATTCTAGAATTCCTATTTATCTTCATTCTGTATTAGACCTGTCTGTTCTGTCCCTTTGGCCCAATGTACTATTAGCTTAAATTGAAAAATATTTTTTTTACTTGACATATGCCAAGATAGGGTTACATTTAAAAAGAGGAAATTAAGTTTAATCGTTCTTGAGCTAGAACTCATATATGCTTATATATGTATATGTATATCTGTATAAATTATCTCAGGTCCTTAATTATTAGTTTCATAAAATGATACCTTATATGAGAAATAAACTGAAGACTTTTTCTGACTGAACTTTCTTTTATGAAAGAAAAGAAATGATACATGAATAGGCCAAAATCATTAGACATTTTATTGGGTCATTACTCCATATGATAGACTAAAACTATAGTATAAAGCTTTTTATGTCTAAAGCTTGGAGTAACCTACTGGTAGCCAAAATGATATAAATATCATGGTATTTTGTCAAATGTCTTGAGGATATGGGACAATAAAATTTTATAATCATTATTGAAAGATTTATATGATTATAGTATTATGATAAATTTTCCTAAAATAATTATATAGATAAGAACAATTTTCAACTCATGATTTTGACTTTTGATATATAAAATAATTTGTTAATAGTGGAGATATTCCCACCATTTCAAGTTTCAAGATACATAGCTATCACTAGGTGACTGACAGAACACAGATATTTATCTTTTTAGACAAAGTGCAAGATCATATCATTATAAAAATTAAATGATTCCTTTCATCTTTGACATATGATTTGTCTTTAATAGATGAAAAAAAATAAATGGTTACTAACAATATTTTTGGTATTAATTGTTAGTAGTCATTAATATTTCAGAAAAATACTTAAAGTTTATTTCTAATTTGATAAAATTCACCATTTTTCTCTTTAATTATACTTTTAAGTGGAAATATTTATGAAATATATAGATTATTAAATCATACATACAATTAATATTCCATAAGGGAAATTATATTAATATTAGGTATATTATAAATATATATTTAGTGGATATAAGTATATTCAGATAATGCCTACAGGTTTTTGTATGCCAAACACCCTATCATATGCTGACGATATCACTGGTTTTTATCTTGCCCTGTATCATAGCAATGGATAAAAGATTAAAACTGTGATGGTCTAAGGTGAGTAATCCAATGAATAGGACTGTGATTCAAATTGGATTGATAAACACTCTTCCTTAAAATTTTTCAACTTGATCTGGAACTGAAACTTTAGCATTAATCTAATAGTGGAATTGAACAATGTGAGAAAAGTATATGGTCTTTGGTGACTCTTCGTCATTACTCCTCCCACCAGAAATGAGTAGGTAGTGCCTGAAGTACCTTTCTCCTAGATTGTGTCAATCTTCAGCTCCTCAGCCACTAAACATTCCTTGAAAAAATAGTGCAGTAGGGTCCCCCTCTCCCCATCCCTCACCCATCATTTAAGTAAAGATTTCACTAGAGAAACCTGGGGAGTGTTCTCATATCCTTTACTCAAGCCCTCAAATGGCCCTTGCCCTTCTCTTCCAGAGAGCGGTGTATCTGATGCATCCCACCCTTATCGTCAAATTTTGACAAGAATTCTTAATGGATGGATATTTTATCTTGCTTATAAGCTAATAAGGTAGCCTCTGGCAAGCACACAAGATCTTCCAGTCCAAGAGAAGGGACTTTATTACATGCAACATAAATGGCAGCCTGTTCCCCCAAAACACTCATGTCCCAGGAGGGTGATGCTAAGATAGGTCTAGGTGGATTCTGTACATGCAGTGAGAGTGGATCACAGTTGAAGAACTCCAAGATAAGAAAACCCTGATCTTTTTAAGGGTATTGGATGGAGAAAAAATATTTATTACAATGGATAGGAAACATATTCTCCGTGCTTCAGAAGAAAGCACTATCTCTACCTTCCAAATTGGTTCACTATACAAACATCCCTGAATAAATAGTCTAGATTAAAAGCTGCCTGTGCCTCACCTACGAAGTAGGGATAATATGAGGAATTCATGGAGATTTGTCTCCCTGTGGTCTTTTTTATTTATTTTTTTCTCTTGGGTCACTGGAATAGCTGTTAAACCAATATGATTTATAGTTGAGAGGGTGTGAATTTTATTGCAGCTGTCAGTTATTCTTTTAAAATATAAATCAGATCCTACTATTACATTCTGAGAGCAAACAATTTTTTATCATTGGTCTGCAATGAAGAGGATTATACTCAGGATGGATTATACCCAGCCTGCTATCACTCACTGATTTAGATAATTTTCATGGTGATATTCGAGAGTTTTGGACCAACAAATTTAAAAGAGAGTTTGGATTTTGAGTTAATTCTACAATGGAATAGATTTCTGGGAATCTTGGGGTGGGATGAACATGTATTTGAAAGGGACATGAATCTCTGGACATTGTAGGGAGAACTTTGGTAGGCAAAATGGCTTCCCAGAAGAAGTGTCCATGCCCAAACTGTAGAATTTACATATATTTTACATTAAAGGCAAACAGGATTTTCAGGTACAATTAATGGTATAATGTTAAAATAGGGAGATGAGTCTGGATTATTTGAGTGGACCAAATCTGACCAACCACATGAAGCCTTAAAAACAAATAACATTTTCCAGCTAGAGAAGAAGCTATTCATCATAAGGGGAGGTTACAGACATTTGACATTTGACATCTAAAAAGGATGGGAAGTGTTATTGGTGGCTTGAAGAAGGCAATATAATGAGGAATGTAAATGGCCTTGTGGAATTAGGAGAGTCTTCTGGCTGACAGAAAGCAGGGAAAGCAAGATTCCAGACCTATAGCTATAAAGATATTAATTTTCCCATCAACCTGAATGAGATAAGAAATGAAGTCTCCTCAAAGCTTCTGTAAAAGAGCTGGTCTCATAATCCCTTGATTTTGGCCTTGTAAGCCCAGAGCAAAAGAATCAGCAGAGTCCACCTGGATTTTTCTCTTACAAAACCATGAAATAATAAATGTCACATATGGATGGAAAATAAAAAATTTCATTTATGGCAATCAAGAGTAATATTTAGAGGAAGTAAAAAAGAAACTTCTATGTTTATAATTCAGTAAACAGAGAGAGTACAATAAATTCACAATTTATGATATCAATAGAACATATATATATATAATATATATATCACTATGAAAATGGACAAATATAATGGACTATATTGACAAACTATCTATAATAGTTAAAAGCATAGGAGTGCTTCTGAATTAACATTTATGATTCTTGAAAATAGAATAAAAGGAGCAAATTTCACAAAGATAAAATATGGTATAATTTAACCTAGTAAATGAGTGCAAGAACAGCACATTGTAGAAGTGAAATAGAAAACTACTGGAACATTTATAGCATAATATAGCATGTTTTGACATATTGTAAAGGTATCCCATCAATGTTGAGAAAAAGGAACTCATGCAATGAAGATAAGAGAAACTAATGCGTAAGCCACACAATGACACAAACACGTGATAATAGTGCTTGTTCCAGGGTGGTGGCAGTGGACGTAAAGAGAAGCACTCATATTCTGAAGCAACTGAGAAGGTAGAACTGACAAAATCTGTTCCTGTTTGGAGCATGATAAATGAAAAAAATGGGATGAATCAATGAATATTTCAAATATTTTGGTCTGAGCAATAGAAAGGACAGTATTCTCGTTAACTGTGATTGGAAAAATATAGGAGCAGGAGGTAGGGGAATCCATTATCTTATAATTGACTGAGGCTTTGTGTGACTGTCCTATTTGAATGCTGACTGATATAAGGCAGCAGCATACAGATGATATTTAAATCAATGAGATTAGCTAGGATATAAGTTTAGATGGAGAATCTAAGTACTGAGCCCAGTGAGGACATTCAAAGCTTGCTATTAACTGAGGTGAGATTAAATCAGCAAAGAAAACTGAGAAGTAGCAGCCAGTGTGGTACAAGTAAGGCCAGGATGCACGTGCAACTGTAAAAATATATAAGGATAATTCAGACTCAAGAAATATTAATTTCAGCTTTCTAAGCATGAACATTTTTTGGTACATGTCAGTAAAAATACCAAACAACTAGTGGAAGCCAAATCAAGAAAATTATTCTAGAGAATGAAATGACTGAGTGTCCAATATTGGGCTGGGAGTATAGCTCAGTGGTGGAATATATGCTTAGCATGTGTGAGGATGTGTGTTCAATCCCCTGCAATGAAAAAAATATATGTGTATATCAAATACAATAAAACATAAGACAGAATGTCAGATGTTACTTCAGCAGGCATGGTGGTGCATGTCTTTAATTCCAGTACTTGGGAGGTTGAGACAGGAGGATCATAGGTTCAAGGCTAGCCTCAGCAACTTAGCAAGATCCTGTTTCAAAATAAAAAGTAAAATATGGCTGGAGGTGTAGCTAAGAGGTAGAAAACCCCTGGATTCAATCCCTAGGGCTGACATCTATATCTACATATACATATCTATCTATCCTCTATCTATCATCTATCTAAAAGCTACAGTTCAATTAAGATTGAATTTAGAAAAATGGATGTCAATAATGAGCTTGTTTTGCTGCATTGGTGGTGAAAAATGCTTATTTTGAAAACATTCATGAGATAAGGGGGGAGTAATTTGGGACAGTGAGAATAGAAAATTATACTAGGAATTCTCTTGTTAAAAGAAGAGAATGAAGTAGGGAGTAGTTGGAGGATAAAACTGAGTCAAGGGATTTCTTTAGAAATAATTGAGATATTTCATTATATTCATATTATAATAAGAACAACCAAGAGGAGAGAAAAAAACTGATCAGGCAAGAGAGAACGCAGAACGACTGGAGCAACATAATTGAGGACATGAAAATGGATGAGACCTAGTTAAGGGAAGAGGCAGGCTGCATCTGACTACGAAGGTCTGCAGAGAGTTCAGACATTATCACAAAGAGAAAGACAGAGTAAAAGGCACAAATGGAAGATTGTAGATCTATATGCTCCTGAGGGTATTTAAAAATTCGATGTCTTTTCTCAATAAAATAAGTAGGTTATCAGCTGAGAGGGAGGAAGGGAGATAGAGTGTTAAATTTCTTATAAAGATAAGGTGTGAAAAAGTCATCTAGAAAAGTGGAAAAGGAAATGAAGGAGGATTGCTTAGGCAACACTCTAAGAGCTCCATTAAGGTAAACAATCCTGACTTTGAAATTAGACCACAGGGCTTTATTCTGTGTTTTGTTTTTTTTTCTGGAGCTACATAAAGCAATTTGGATGAGCTATAGAGTAGGCAGGAAGATGGATTTAGCCAGGATGGGGTGTTTGTAGGCCAATATTTTTAAAAAGGTGAGAGAAGTAAGGAGGTTAATTTTTTATTTTTATTTTTTTCTTGCAAAAGAGTGATAAAAATGGACTGTGAAAACTGAACTGGGAGGAAGAAAAGAAAATGAGGCCTTGCATGGAAAGAGACAAAAGAACTTCAATAGGATTTCTTTTAGGTCCCATGAGAGTGAAGCAATTTGGGGTTGTACTCAAAAAATATAGTAAAGTTGCACTCTAAGATCCATGTACTTGAAATTGAATCTGATGAGATTCTTGATAATGACATGATTCTAGGTTATGAACGTGGGAGCAGGTTAGGGAGCTAGTGAATTGGTAGGAGGAAAAGAAAGTAAAGGATGTCAACAAACTCAAAAGCTAGGGTAGTGGATTATGGAAGTATCATCAGGAATCAGGATTGTCATAACGTTAAAAAGGAAGAGATTAAAATAAGTATTAATGTATTCATGGATTGAAGGAGAGAGCATCGAGCATTGGGGAATGCAGGACAGTGGGATAGCAAAGGAAATGGTGTGAGGGTGTGAAATGGGGAACTGAGGGTTTCAGGAAGGAAGAATGACCATAGGCAGCGGGAGACAAGAGGACCATTGCAGGTGATTTTCAGGGGTCCTATGAAAGTTTCTAAGCAGAGGAACAATGTTTTCAAAGGAGAGTCTTGGTATTAGTAGAGTAAGAAGGCCAGTGCACTGTTCAGAAAGAGTGGGAAATAGAGGACTCTGTTGAGGTGGAACCATAACCTCCAGATGACACAATGTAAGGTTTGCGGGATTGAAATAAAAAGCAAGTGAAAATAGTGAATGCCATGAAGAACATCAGGGGAGCAGTAACCCGCAGGGGATGAGAGAGATGGAACTGGGAGTTCCAAAAGATGTTTCCAAGATAGGTGCAGTCTTTTGTTTAAAAATCTGGAGAATCCTGACCAAAAAAAAAAAAAAAAAAAAAAAAGAAAGAAAGAAAACAATGACTACAGATATGTGATTAAAGAGCAATTATAATCTATGATATGATTAATATGATTTTACATGTTAGAAACCATAACCACCAAAAAAATTTAAAGGCAACCTCAAAAACAATTGTGCTTCATATTATCATTGGCAATGTTGGTGCTTAAATATAAACAAAAATTTATAATATTTTCAAATTTCAAAATTGAAAATTTCAATTGAGGCTCTCAAATTATTTTAACTACATGATTCATTCAAATCAGTTTGTTTTATATATTTCTCCTTTCTCTGTTTTCCTAAAAAAAAAAAAAAAGAAAGAAAATGTATATACTGGCATTTCAAGTATAGCTTTGATAAAATGGTCTGAGATCTTAAGTACCTTGATTTTAAATGGTACAAGATTCTATGCTGATAATTCGATTTTCTTCCTACAAGGAAAATTACTTAGAAATATATCTTCAGTCTGATGTGGAAATACACACCTGTAATATTAGAACTTGGGAGGCTGAGACAGGAGGATCACAGGTTCCAGATCAGACTCAGTAACTTAGCGAAATTCTTAGCAACTTAGTGAAACCATGTTTAAAAAAAAAAAAAAAAAAGAAGAAAAATGGCTAGGGTGTACCTGGGAAATAGGAGGCTCCTGGATTCAACTTCCAGTAACACACACACACACACACACACACACACACACACACACACACATACACACAAACACACACCATATATATTACATATATACAGTCTTGAATGATACGGTGATCTCAAGAAGTAACTTTTTTTTTTTTTTTGCGGTACTGGGGATTGAACTCAGGGGCATTCTACCTCCGAGCTATACCCCCAGCCCTATTTTTTATTCTTTATTTTGAAACCGAGTCTCACTAAGTTGCGGAGGGTCTCACTAGGTAGCTGAGGCTGGCTGCGAACCCGGATCCTCCTGTCTCAGCCTCCCGAATGCTGGGATTACAAGCGTGCGCCACCACGCCCGGCTCAAGAAGTAACTTTTAAAAATATTTTCCTCTAAAAATTAGAACTAGTCAATGTCCTCTGTTAATAAAAATTCCTGAACAGAGAACCGAACATTGTGCAGTTACAGTAAACATATTTCAAATTCCCATTATCCTTTCAGTTATAATTCACTCCATAAATCTTATCACCTTTACTTTTAGTTATTATGTTCTGTAAAGGTCTGAAATATTTTTCTGCATCTTAAGAAATGATTTACTCTGTCTTCAAAGATACCAAAGGCTGACAAAGTTTGTACTAAAAATAAAACTAAAGTCCAATTTCACTCATGAATTTCACTCATGCAACAATCTTAAATAAAATATTCGTAAACAGAATGCAATAGCACGTTTAAAAGCAATGCATCACTCAAAGCGAAATTTACTTTAGAAATGCAAGACTGCTCCAATATTAGGAAGTATTTTAATGTAGCTTGTGTTAATTGCCCTCGTATAATCGAATTTATGATTAATGCCACAGATTCTAAAAAGCAATTGACATAATTCAATATACACACAGATTAGAAGAACAATCAAGAAAATGGATAGTGAATAATTCTATAAAATGATTAATTTTGTATATCAACACAAGGACTGAAATCATATTTAACGAACCATTCCCACTAATATTAGTAAAATAAAATGCTCTCAGTTACCACTAATATTTGAAACTATATTCAATATTTGAAAATATGTATTAGTTATCGGTTCTACAATTTGATTTTACACTATTCACAAATTATTAAGTTCATTTCTACTGCTTTATGTATTCTCAGAAAAAGACACAGAACTTCTGCAATAAATACAATGAGCTTCATCACCATAGCATAGCAAACTGCATGATCTAATGAATGCATTCATCTCTCTTGCCTTCTAAGATCCACACAGGGGCGTTGGGGATGACCTACATGGGGGGCATGCATATAAGTGAGTATGTGAAGATCACATAGCTTCAGGAATCTAATGCTGGTATAGTAAGTGGTTAGCAAGCCTGTTCTTTGCCCTGAAAAAATACATTACTATCCTGTCTTTCAAAGTTCAGTAGGACTTTGAATTTTTAATGTTATTATTGTTTATTATTATTATTATTATTATTATTATTATTATTGTTGTTGTTGTTGTTATTTTGTGGTTTTGAGGATTGAATTCAGAGACATTCTACTTCCAAGGCACAGATCCAATCCAATTTTATTTAATTATTTTTTAAATTTTGAAACAAAGTCTCATTGTTTCAAAGTGGCTGCAAGATCCTCCTCTCAAACCCCCAAGTACTGTGATTATAGGCATGCACCACTATGCCTGGCTAAGACTCTGCATTTGTAGGATAAACAGTAAGATATACACAAGACTTAAAAAAATCATAGAGAAGAGTCTCCTAACATTATCCAATATAATTAGGTAACAGAAAGCTAGTATTTGTATAAAATTTTGAAAGATGGAAGATGGACGCAGTAGTACACCCCTGTAATCCCAGTACTTGGGAGGCAGAGGTAGGAGGAATGCAGATTCAAAGCCAGTGTGCAATAATATGGTGAGGCCCTGCTCCCAAAAAATGAATAAAAAATAAAATAAAATAATTAATTATTAATTAATTTAAAAGGCTCGGTATGTAGCTCAGTAGTATTACTTCCCTGAGTTCGAGCCCCAGTACTACACACACAGACATACAAAGTTTTGAAAGATGAAAATGCAACTAGCCTTGCATCCCTGGGATGAACCCGACTTGGTCATGGTGTATAATTTTCTTGATGTGGTTTTGAATGTGCATTGCTAGTATCTTGTTTAGCAGTTTTGCATCTAAATTCATCAATGATATAGACCTATCATTTTCTTTTCTTGAGCTGTCTTTATTTGGCTTAGGTAATAATGTGATGTTGGCTTCATAGAATGTGTTTGGAAGGGTCCCAACTATAATAGGAGGGTCCTCAAACTATTCCATGAAATAGGGTTTCTATAAATGTTTTATAAAATTCACTTGGAAAACCATCTGACTCTGGGCTTGTGTTTGATGGTAAACTCTTTATTGCTGTTTCTATCCCTTTAATTGTTATTGGTCGGTTTACGTTTTCTATATCTTCTTGACTCAGTTAGAAAGGTTATATGTGTCTAGAAATTTGTCAATTTCTTCTAGATTTTCCATTGTTGGAGTATAGTTTTTCAAAATAGTTTCTGATGATCCTTTGTATTTCCATACTGTCGGTGCTAATATCACCTTTTTCATCTCTTATTTTAGTAATTTGGGTTGATTCTCTCTTTCTTTTGGTTAGATTGGCCAATGGTTTATCTCTCTTGTATATTTTTTCAAGAAACCAGCTTTTGGTTTTGTTGATTTTCTGTATTTTTTTTATTCTCTACTTCATTAATTTCTGCTCTGATTTTCATAATTTCCTGTCTTCTACTAGCTTTGGGGTTAGACTGTTCTTGTTTTTCGAGTGCTTTGAGCTGTGTCATTAGGTTATTTATTTGGTGATTTTCTGTTCTCCTTATGTGGGCACTCAGTGCTATAAATTTTCCTCTGTGCAACAAAGGAAACTATCAAGAGCCTAAATAGAGAGCCCACAGAGTGGGAGAAAATTTTTGCCAGCTACTCTTCTTATAGAGGACTAATATCTAGGATATACAGAGAACTGAAGAAACTCACAGCTAAGAAAACAAATAACCCAATCAAAAAATGAGAAAAGGATCTAAATAGACACTTCACAAAAGAAGAAATACAAATGGCCAATAAATGTATGAGGAGATGTACAGCATCATTAGCAATCAGAGAGATGCAATTCAAAACTACCTTGAGATTTCACCTAACCCCAATCAGAATGGCAATCATCAAGAACACAAACAACAACAAATGCTGGCGAGGGTGTGGAAAAGTGGAAAACCTAATACATTGCTGATAGGATTGCAAATTAGTGCAACCACTTTGGAAAACAATATGGAGGATCCTCAGACGAATAGTAATGAACCTACCATATGATCCAGCAATACCACTTCTGGGTATCTACCCAAAAAAATGGAAACCAAACTATCAGACCAACGCATGTGTATCTATGTTATAGCTGCACAATTCACAATTGCCAAACTATGGAAACAGCCAAGATGTCCATCGACAGATGAATGGATTACAAAACTATGGGGTATGTACACAATGGATTTTTTTTTTTTTTTGCAGTACTGGGGATTGAACTCAGTGACATTGTACCTCTGAGCTACATCCCCAGCCCTATTTTTTATTCTTTATTTTGAAACAGGGTCTCACTAACTTGTGGAGTGCCTCACTAGGTAGCTGAGGCTGGCCTCGAACCAGGATCCTCCAGTCTCAGCCTCCCAAGTACTGAGATTACAAGCATGCACCACCATGCCTGGCTCTACGCAATGGAATTTTACTCAGCCATAAAAAAGAACAAAATCGTGTTATTTGCAGGGAAATGGATGGAACTGGACAACATTAGGTTAAGTGAGATTAGTCAGTCACAAAAAGTAAAAAATCGTATACTCTCCCTAATATGTGGAAGCTAGGGAGAAAAAGGGACATAAGAGGGACTCCAGAGGAAGGAGAAACCTTAGATGAGCAAAGAATTTGATTTACAGAAGGTGATGGAGGAAGGGGGACACCCTAATGCACATGACGTACTTTCATGAACATATCAAATCAATCACTAAACTGAACTTGAGAAGGAGGGAGGGCGAGGGAGTGGGGCAGGAATTGGGGAAGGTTTAAATGAGAAATGTGTGCATGTATGCTTTTTTCAGCTTGTACCTAACAAAGATGTATGATAACAATGCACCAATTAAAAAATAAAAGAAAATATAAAAAGAAAATAAAACTACTTCTATTTTTCTAAGAATATAATTTATATTTAAATAAGCAAGAATAGCTGTTGAAAGGCAACGTGTTTAATAGCAAGTTAATACAGACATTGAGTTCCCATATATTGAGACAACTAGTTAGAAAATATATGAATATAATAGTAGACAATATCTCATTGGTATGAGAAATAAAAGCGTTAAATATTCAGGGTTTAGCAAGGTATTAAAATATGTTATTTTTATTCTTTATTTTGATATGAAAATTATACAAGATTTTCCTAGTTTTTCAAAATTTAATCCTATTCCCTTTTCATGTACCCCCGGAACATATTTTTTGTTTATTTGATCAACATGTTGTCTCAGGTTTATCCTGTCTTTTTCCCTAACACCGAGTCAATCATTTTCCCAAGGATCATTAGTATTTAGAAACCTGGAATATGTGTTAGCTGTGCTCATTTGTATTAGAGTGACACTATTCCGAAGCCCTGTGAGTGGACACAGCTAAGGAATGTATTTTTGTGGACATACACAAATACATAGCTTTGAATTTCATTCCTTTGTATATCTATTCTTGTATATAGAAACCATGACTATTCTGACCTCGCACCAGATAGACATATATTTTCCCTTTCAATATTTGTGAATCCCTTCTCTGATGAAAAAAATATTTTTTTTCATATAGTATCTTTAATATGTGTACCTATTTGATTAATTGTTCTGATGCAAAAATTTCCTATTTCCATACCATCCTGTCCCTTGCACAGATACTCTGTAGACACATCAGGCTTGGAAACTCCATATTATTCTCCCTTTTTATGTGGACACCTTTCTTGTCCTTCTCACAGGGAGGATATCATCCAGTCTGTTCTCAATATTACTATCCCCCCTCAGCCTATTGTTGTCTTATAGCTTGGATCACATCACCCTCTGCTCAGAGACCCTCCTCCTTGACTTAGCTGTCTCTCCGTGCCAGGAGGTCCTCCCATGTGAACATCTTTTCTGTCTTACCTGCACTCTGATATCATATTTTGGGCTACCATAGTTTTTCCTCACTCAGCCAGGTGTAGGCACTAATCCTATTCTGACCTGTCTAGCTATTTTAGCACCCAAGTGTTTAGAAAAGGAAGGGGAACAAATAAAGAAGAGTCAAGGGTAGGGGAATAGGGATATGAAGGGTAAGAGTAAGACTTTGCACCATCCAATATAAATGTGGGATAAGAATCTTCACTGTGGTGTATTTTACTTACATATAAACTCATTTTAAAATTAAAATTACAAATCCTGTCCCATGCTGTTTGGGGATTTTGGTAAAGCAATGACCTAAAAAATAGATTATAAATCATGTATAATCATGTGCCATGCCATTGATTCAAATATAGTATTTTTCTTGGAATATTATTACCTATACATGCTAATTATTTATAGAGAATGGTGTATACAAATTCCTTTCATCTTCTCTTTAAGGCTGGTTGTCTTTAAACTTTTCTGATTTTTCTTCCCTAAAAATCATTCTAGGTTTAATTTACTTCTAACAGTGATCTAACATATAGAACTAGGGCTATTGTTTTTATTGAAATATAAATCAACCGATTCAGCAATTTTAAAGCCAATAGTAAAATAGACTCGAAAAATCCAAAAACTTCAAGTGTTATCTAATATATTGAGTGTGAAGTGAGTCTACTGATTTTATAGGTTTAGCTATTTGAGAGAAATTGAACAAAATCAATGTGGAGAAAAACTTTACTTTTTAAGAAGTGTTTAAATAGATATTGAAGATTTCTTCAAGACACATTAGTTTTATGCCTAGAAAGTAAAGTTGATTGTTTGCAAATATGGGTATTGTATTCTTTTAGCAATGTAAGTTTCTTGAATTGTGTGGCTTTAACATACACAGTTAAGATAAAAAATTACTTATCTAGGGCTTACTCAGATGAATAAAAACTCATATATAGCATATAGCTAAGGACTGTCATTAGACAAATCCCCATCCCAAAATTTTTAGGAAGTACCAGGAGAATATTATGGAAAACAGAGTATATATAATTTTGAAAATTAATATCTAACACATATATTGAGTTGGGTCAGATTTTGATGATATTTTATTAATATAGGCTCTATATTTTTATATGTAAATTTGATGTTTTTAGTCTAATTTTACCTTTTTCCCCCTATTATAAGAAGTTTGAAGTTAGCTTTTTTTAAGAGAGAATATCTAGTAAGTATAAATATAATTAATCATGTGCCATCAAAACTTCTTCAAGAGCTAGATTAAATTAAATACAATTTAAACTACTTTACCTTTATGAGCTGCTTTTCTATCTCATAGGGTTATTACAAAGATTAAATACATCAACATATGAAAGGCATTCAGGACAGTGCTGACACAGAATAAGTATTATCTGTTTCTGTGATTATCTTTCATGTCAAAGCTGTTAATTTCTGCCTCTACTTCATTCCCTCTTCCAAGTATATATAAGTATGCAATAAAATAATATATATATATATGCAATAAAATTTTAGCCATAATGAACAAAATTATGTCATTTGGAAGAAAATAAATAGAACTAGAGACTATTGTAATAAGTAAGATGAGCCAGTCTCAGAATGTCAAGTTGTATGTTTTTTCTCCTATGTGGAAGCTAAAGAGAAAATAGGAAACAAAAGGGACTTCAAATAAGTAAAGAGGGAGACACCAGGAGAATAGTAGGAGATTAGAGAAAGGAGGGGGAGAGAGAGAAAATGAAGTTTGAGGTAGGAAATAAATAATGTTGTGTCTGTATTTGAAGGTATCACTACCGATCTCAACAACATGTATTGAGAGGGAGGAAAAAGGAGCTGGGTGGAATACTGAGGGAAATACTATGAGTGATGTGTGCATGTATGAATGTGTCACTTTGAATTTCACTGTGATGTACAATTGCATGCACTGAAAAGTATTTAAAAAATCCTCCTAGCCAGAGAATTTTTCATTGACTCTTATTTTTGCAAACAAATCTCTACTAAGAAAATACAAAAAAGTTAGCAAATCAATTTTGTTCTTATAACTCTTGAAATTGATTATTAATATATTGAACTTGACATGTAATCTTTTTACAAACCTTTAGAAGCTTTCAAATGAGTTCTGTTTTTCTTTTTCAAAGCCATTAAGACACCATACTTTTCACAAATCTAATTCTGCAGACTGTGGTTTTTATATAATTTTTGTCCATCAATTCTACACAATAAAGATATCTTACTGACTCTGTATATGTGTACGTGTGTGAGATAGTAAGCCACACTCTCACAAATTGCTGATTTATCTTGCATAATGTACAAGATATTTGATATTTTGATGTACAAACATAAAACCTAAAGAAATTTGTTATATCTGAGATGACAAGTAGATTCAATGAGGTTGTCTATTTTGTGCTCTGGTAATCTCATTAATGTTGTTTCCCTTCCTAATGCAGAAAAAACATCTTTAGTGGACATGCTTCTTTGGTTTCTCAGTCACACAATGATGTGATTCTTATATCCTACAGCATTTCCTCGAATTAACTAAAATGCTAAATGTGTTTTATTTAAAAGTAAACATCTGATGTCTTCCTAATTGACTATGTAAAAGTGCTGGTGCATCATTCTCATACGTCTAACAAGTATAAAATAATTTATGTTTTATTAGTTACAAATTTTATTTTTATACTTTTGTTATAGTCTTACATCATAATATAGTTCGTAAGTAGTGGTGACCTACATGCACAGAGCATTGGTCCAGCATTGTGGCACACACTTGTAATCCCAGTATTTGGGAGGTTGAAACAGGAGGGTTAAGGTTGAGACCAGTCTCAGCAACTTAGTGAGGTCCTCTGTAACTTAGTGAGACCCTGGTCCATGTTTAAAAACAAAAGCAAGCTGGGCGTGATGGTGCACGCTTGTAATCCCAGTACTTGGGAGGCTGAGACAGGAGGATCTGGGTTTGTGGCCAGCCTCAGCTACTTAGTGAGGCCCTCCGCAACTTAGTGAGATCCTGTTTCAAAAATAAAGAATAAAAAATAGGGCTGGGAGTAAAAAAGCAAGCAAGCAAGCAAACAAACAAAAAACAGGGCTGGATTGTAGCTCAGAGGTAGAATGCCCCTGGGTTCTATCCCCAGTACCACACACACACACATTTAAAAAAATTATAATCACCCATTACACTTCCTAAGACTTCTAGTTTTTCAATGGTACATGAATGATTTTACATAGCAAATAGGTGATTGCCTTTAATATTATTAACTTTGTTTATTGTAACATTTATATATTAATTTTACATGTACATAAAATATGTAACTTGCATAAAATATATAACACTGCTGGGCATGGCGGTGCATACGTATAATCCCATTACTTGGGAGGCTGAGACAGGAGCTTTGCAGGTTTGAGGCCAACCTCAGCAACTTGGTGATATCTTATCTCAAAAATAAAAACTAAAAAGGACTGAGGGAGTATCTCAGAGGTAGAATGCCCTTGGGTTCAATCCCCAATACCAAAAAATGTATATAAACAGATAACTTGTAGAAAATACTAATGGCTAAATTGATGCTAATGATTAGGTAAAATGTAAGAAAAATAGTTTGATTTCCATTGAAATTGTATATGGAAAAAAATTTGGAAGGTAAAATGCATATGACTGAAATTGGAAAACCACTGAACTAAATGAAAATAGAGATTCTAGAAGATAAAACTAATATTTTAATACATTTAATATTGGTCTCACCATGTTATTAACAAGTATTTTAAATGTTTTGGTCTTAGATAAAGCAAAATGAAATATAACCTTAATCTATAGTAACATATAATGTAGAAAACAAAACCTATTGCTACAGGGTTTTATACATAAACACATGCATACATAATACACAATATTTTGTATATGTATGTTAGGCACTAGTGTCAGCATAAAGATTTTTATAAAGATTATAATTGAAGCCAGACCTGGTGGCATGCACCTGTAATCCCAGTACTTGGGAGAGTGAAACAGGAGAATTGCAGGTTTGAGGCAAGTGTCAGCCACAATTAATTGAGTTTCTACAACTTAGTGAGATATTGTTTCAAAATAAAAGATAAAATAAGGCTTAGGGTGTAGCTCATAGGCAGAATGCCCTGAGTTCAATCTGCAGTCCAAAAAAAAAAAAAATTATGATTGTTCTACTTTCATCATTTTAATGGAATTTTATTTTCTTCACCAAATTGCTATTATTTTAGAGAGACTCTTTTCAGCAACAATTTTATATTAGCCATGAATAACACATTTTATGTCTTCCATCTTACCAATATAGTTAACAAAGGAAATGAGCATATGCAAACAGATACATATTTAAAACCTATTTTGTTTCCGTATTTTAAATCTGATAGTACACTGGATTAGAAAGAAACTACAATGCGCTAAAATAGATTTGATTATGTACACTATGAATTTTCTAAAAACAGTCAAATTTAGAAATGTTGTCATTGGTAAAGGCATGATGTGATTTAGCATTTATTCCAAGTGAAAGATTTGAAAAGCACGGGACAGATATGGAGTTCAGAGTTGTAAATAACCTAGACCATTACAGCTAGCTACCCTGGAACCCTAAAAGACATAGGAGCACTCTCAGCAAGTAAGAAATATGTCCCAGCAGGAAAGGGCTGCAAGCAGTAATGTTTATAGTGATAACGTTTCAAATCTAGCTACAGAACTTAGATATGATGATTGTGAGGACCCAGAAGGAACAAAGCTAATGTCTGTGTTGCAATGCTTAATGATTTCAGTCATTAGTTTCCTAATATTGATACATAAAGCATGTAGTTTATAAAAACACAAAGGCATTCCTACTGATGTCTGAGACAAAGCACGGATTACAATGACTTGAGCATCATGCTACATTTTACAAGACAAGAACTGCAATGACCAGAGTAGCCAAGTCATGCCTGACTCTTGCTAATGATTTCTCTTTTGTGTTGATATTTTGATTTTAACTACTTCAGACTTCCTCCTCCTCCTCCTGCTCTTCCTCCTCCTCCTCCTCTTCTTCTTTTACTGGGATTGAACTCAGGAGCATTATACCTCAGATATACATCTCCAGTTTTAAAAGCTTTTACATCTTCTAATTTTAAGTATTTTATTTTTTGGAACAAGGTCTCACAAAGTTGCTGAGGGTCTCTCACTAAATAGCTGACACTGACCCCAAACCTGTAATCCTACTGTCTCTGCATCCCAAGTACTGGGATTACATGCATGCACTACTACTCCATACCTGGCTTACTTTTTTATTTCTTAATTTATATTGCAACTATAATTTCTGGGCAAAGAACACTTAACATATGCAGTATTTAAATTTTAAAGCTAACAAGAGTATACTATAAGTCAAACATTGATTGTAGATTTTTCGAAAGCTCAATAAATTCTTTAGTTATCAAGGAAGTTCACTGAAATGACATTGGGTAGTGGCTAGAAAAACTCTTGAAGAGATTTTTATCAAACTCTAAGTCTTTCCAATTCCACTATCAGAATCAGACACAGTTATAGCCTTCCAGGGGTCGGGGTAGGGGGATTTTATCCCAGAATTGATTTCATAATCCCGTTGAAATGTGGCCTTCTTTATGCTGAGGGGGATATAGCATGCCTCAGATGTGTTGGGATTGAAAGTATAAAAGAGGAGTTGATAATTTTGGACTAGGAATACAAGAGAGCACTAGAGTTTATTCTTACAGCTGGGCTACAACTTTTAAATATTGCTGAAAAAAGAATTATTAAGCAATAATGTCCATGCATGCATACATATATACACAAAAAGCTAATTTTTAATTTAAAAACAAAAATATAAAATTAGACATTTTAAGAAAAGAAGCAAGTGAGTTGGAGGATTTTTATAAGGACAAAACTTTACCTAGAGTTATAATATTTCTACAGAGGGTATAAACTGTTTTACCATCATTTCTGAAAAGAGATAGTGAGCAAGAAGAATAAAGTCCACTAAAAAATTCTGGAGAATAACCATGAAGTACAATACTTGATTATCCTAGTGATCAACTTATCGCATGGTAAAATGAAAGTGTTCACAGATCTAAACCATGCCCAATATTATTACCTGTCAGTGTTCCTTACCAGAAGAGAGACAGCATTTACATACACAGATTAAGTAAATTTTGCAAATAAATGTGGTATGCTAAGTAGTATTAAATGGCAGAAAAGAGTTAGAAGTAGCCAGATTATAAAACTGGCCAAGGTGCCATTTCCTGAGTAAAGCAAAACCCAGCTCTACAGACACACAAAGTGACACATTTTTATGCTCAATTGATAAATAAATTCAGGAAAGTATATTCGTTTATTTCTGAGCTTCATTTTGGCATGGCTCATGTCAATGTAAGCTCAGAGAGCCCTGGTAGCAGGATATAGGATTTAGTGCTATTTTAATATCTAGAAATAGTCATTTAAGAACATTTGTTATTAACTGCTTTACATTGGTATTTTAGTGGAAAGATGTTTGGAAACAAATAATATGATATTCACTAAGTTTGTTTTATTCCTGAACAATGTTTAATATCAGGATCCTTGAAAATTAATATTGAATTGTTATGATTTATGAAGTAATACTTAGAAAGAAGCAAAGAAAAATATATGTAGCCGGCACTTGCCTGATATGGTTCATTCCATAAATCTATGAGCGAGGGGGGAGAAGAAGAAGAAGAAGAAGAAGAAGAAGAAGAAGAAGAAGAAGGAGGAGGAGGAGGAGGAGGAGGAGGAGGAGGAGGAGGAGAAGAAGAAGAAGAAGAAGGAGAAGAAGAAGAAAGGAAAAGGCGAAGGAGAAGGAGGAGGAGGAAGAAAAAGAAGAAGGATGAGGAGGAAGAGGAGGAGGAGGAGGAAAAAGAAGAAGGAGGAGGAGGAGGAGAAGAAGAAGAAGAAGAAAGAGAGATGTATCTCAGTTATAATATTGAAGTATGAATGATAGAAAAAATTTGGAAGGCTGTCCACTACACAAAGAAAATATGATCATTACTTTGTCAGAAATCACAAAAATGTTGCAAAATAAATAATTAATGTCATAGAATCTACCTTGAATTTAGAATTTGACCAATTGATTCAAAATACATCTTGACAAATGCATTCAATTTGATGTGGATTTAAACACAGTAACAAATTAAGAGAACGGCATAAGGAAATGTAAGCAATTTACATTTGTAAGTGGAAGCTCATACATATGACTAAGACCTTATGTGATGAGGACAAACAACTTCACTTAGCTTCCTCCACTTTAAAGAATTGTGCATATAACAAGAATACATCAAGGATTTTAGGATTGCATGAGGTTTAAATACGTGAATATTTCAAGTAGAAGCAGCTTAAAGTCCCCTTCGCTCCCTGATGTGCAGATAGAAATCATGACTTCTCAGAAGGGAAACTAAATTTTCTGCCTGAGCTCAGCTCAATTTGGGAGTTGAGAATAACCTTGTCTATAATTGCTTATTTCCACTGGCCTTGCCTTCCTAGATTGTTGGCTTATGGAAAGTGTGAGAGCAGGTCCACAGTGGCACAAATGAAGTAAATTTGTGAAGCGATAAGTTTTGTTCTCATTTTTCTATTTTGTAACTTCTAATTCTAGCACATAAAGGAACATTGTAGATAAGTTTTACAGAAGGAAATCCTTGGTTGACTTTAAGATTATTCAGTGGGTAAAAATAAGTGCTTCGCTTTGCAGAAGCAGAAATAGAGAAATAGTTTTAGAGTTTATAAGGTTTTAGCATTTTTTTCCTGATTACAGGGACTGTCGGGTGTTGATAAAATTGATGTGAATTTCATGGATAGAATTTACATTAACATTTACATTAGTGCTCTGAAAATATAAAGATTAAAGCAGTTCTATGGTTTTGCTGAAGTTCATTACCATTAGTTATTAATGAAAGGAACTCACTTAGTTCTTCCAAATGTTAATAACTTTGCATCATTTTAATAACTTTGGGCATTCAAAGAGGAGATAATATACCTTCAAAATGAGGTACTCAGAATTTATTAAATAATGGCTGTTGATAGCTTACATAATAAAAGGTGCTCTCAGTATGTGGAATGGTCCTCTACCCTCACATCTCTCCCTGCAATGAATCTGACATGAGAGTAACTTAAATTTCTGACCCTCTTTGTGACACACATCTCCTTCACTTCTCCTCACAGAGAAAAAGAGTCATTGAGTCATCTGATTGTTGGGCGATACTCATTTGCCATCATGCTTATAGAATAGGAAGAAAGTACTGTGAATCTTTAGTCACTAGGGCTTTATTCTTCTCTTTCCATTTCTTCTCTGCATGTGATAAGAAACATACGCATAACACAAGTGTCTGTTGAAAAGAACCAAACCTTTTGTTGGTGGCATGTATCAAACTTCCCCAAAGGAGGATGAAAATAGTGGGTTAGCACTTTTAGTCATAGACTTAAAGCACATTCTCCAGTTGACTCCCATGGAAATGTCTGGAATTTTTCTTTCAGAGCTGGATTATTCTTTTTTATTATCTTAATTACTCATTGACCTCAACTTTTCAAAATGAGGAAATGAATGTTATTAGTTACTAATACCCAAATGCTTGAAAAATTTATATAAAGAAAGTAATCATGAGAGATTTATATGAAAGTATGTTGTTACTTCTGTTTGGAAAATAAAGCATATAGCTTCTATAATTCTATCCCATATTCAGCAAAGTTATTAGTTTGAATACTCCTAATGGGTTTCTTGTAATGTTGAACTACTTACTATGCAAAATATAATCAAAGTATCATCAGATTACAGTCTTTGAGTAGTAAAAATAATACTAGTTTAATTAGCTCCATGGTATGGAACAATCATGCAAAATATATAATATTCACACATCAAAATTGAACAAAATAATCTGTATATTTATGGAAGGAAATAAAAGTCTACTTATTTTTAATTTAAAGGTAAATTATGATTTATTAATATATGAATTCCTCTTGGTATTTATTCTTTTGTCAGATATCCTTCCTTCCTTCCTATTTCTTTCTTCTCTCTCTCCCTTTTGTGTGTGTGTGTGTGTGTGTGTTACTGGGTATTGAACCCAGGGGCATTCTACCTCTGAGCTACACTCCCAGTTCTATTTTTTTTATCTTTATTTGAAACAGGGTCTCCTTAGGTTGATAAGAGTCTCACTACTTGCTGAGGCTGTCCTGGAACCTATGATCCTCCTGTCTTAGCCTTCCAAATACTGGGATTAAAAGCATGTGCCACCACACCTGACTAGACATTCTTGACTTATATGAGGAAAGGGTTTGAGAGCAAAACATGTGGAAGATTTACAGATATGTCTTTACTCCATTAATTGTCTTAGTCAACAGTGATGTAATATTTTTAAAGCATACTTGATAGGCAGTTTTTCAGGTTATACTATATATTTTTAAATTAAGTAAATACAACCAATGGAAAAATTTTAAATGTATGCATTGGAGGTAATACTAACAAACACATAAAAATAAAAATAAATAACAGACTCAGTACTTCTCATACTTCTGGAATTTTAATCTGAGGTGTTCCTATCCAGATTTATTTTCTTATGGATTCAGGCTCAGTCTGAAGCTGGGGACCACGGATCTCAGGGCATAGAGGTGGGAGGTGGATGGAGGGAAAGTACATGGTGCTCTGTACATCACAGAGGCTAGGGGGGAGAGAGAGAGAGAGAGAGAGAGAGAGAGAGAGAGAGAGAGAGAGAGAGAGAGAGACAGAGAGAGAGAAACCATCCTACAAGTCTACAGGGTATCAGCCTGGTAAATCCATTAAAATGGATTTATCCACTGCTGGAATTACATCCCTCATGATTCAATTACATCAACTCCAAACATTAACAAATGAGCTCTTTAGAGGAAAATTTATATCTAACTATAACATGAGGATTTTGTCAAACTCAGTTAAATGAAACCTCTAATTAATAGAGAATTTGGTATCTGGAAATAAGGTGCAGCAAGTAATAAAAAATGTGAATTTGAAGAATTCTACTGTGGTCTATAAGGATATAAATGTGGGGTGGGGAGAGAAAAGCAATCTTTGTGATGTTTCTACAAAACATACGTGATAGGTACTATACTTGATAGCTTATTAATATATATTAACTAATATACACACATACTTGTGTGTTGCATGTTTATATATATGGAGAAAGAGAGCTAATTACAACCTAATAATATATATATATATATATATATATATATATATATATATATATATATATATATATATATTATTAGGGTAGGTGAAAGTTTAGTATAGTTAGGAAGAAAATAATCATGAATTTGGCAGATATTGGCATATCTGGCTTTAAATATATCTCTGAATATGAGGGCTAAGCATTGACCTAATGTATATAATGTACAATAAGAGGTGCAAGAGAATATTATTTTGAATAAGTGCACTTCTAGTGTATTCAATTTTACTTGACTGAGGGTCACTTTTAAGAATTGAAAAAAAAAAACAACCCATGTACTCCAAATTAAGTGTTATCTAGCTAATATCTGTGAGACTGTAATCTTAGCAGATTAAAAACCTCCTGTTTTAAGATTTTTTTTAAATTTTATTTTATTGGTGCATTGTAATCATACATTGTTGTGAGGTATAAACTGCTAGAGGCATACATGCACACACGTCTCACTCAACCCTTCCTTAATTCCCACCCCATGATATGTTTGTGAATGTACATCCTGTGCATTAGGGCATTTCCCCCTTGCCCCCTCCCATCACCTTCAGATAGGCCGCCTTCTTTGCTCATCTAAGGTTTTCCCTCTTTGTCTAGAGTCCCTTCTATGACCCACTTTCTCCCTACTTTCCCCAAATTAGGGAGAGCATATGATGTTTTACTTTTTGTGCCTGACTAATCTCACTTAACATAATTTTTTCCACATTCCTCCATTTTCCTGAAAATGACATGATTTTGTTCTTCTTTATGGCTGAGTAAAATTCCATTGTGTACATAGCCTGTAGTTTTGTGATCCATTCATCTGTTGATGGACATGTTGGCTGCTTCCATAGTTTGACAATTGTGAGTTGTGCAACTACAAACATAGGTACATTAGTCTGGTAGTTTTATTTCCATTTTTTTTGGGTAGATACCCAGAAGTGGTATTGCTGGATCATATGGTAGGTTCATTTCTAATCATCTTAGGATCCTCCATACTGTTTTTCACAGTGGTTACACTAATCTACAATCCCCCAACAATGTTTCAGAGTTCCCACTTCTCTACACCCTCTCCAGCATTTGTTGTTGTTTCTGTTTTTAATGATTGCCATTCTAATTATGGTTAGGTGAAATCTCAGCACAGTTTTGATTGCATCTCTCTGATTTCTAATGATGTGGAACATTTCCTCATACATGTATTGGTCATTTGTATTTCTTCCTTTGTAAAGTCCCTTCTTGCAGATGACATGATACTAAGAAGACCCAAGGAACTCAACTAAAGTGCTTATAGAACTGATCCCCAAATTCAGCAAAGTGTCCGGATTTAAAATCAATCTTAAAAAATCAGAAGCTTGTCTGTATACCAACCATGAAACTGCTGAAAAAGAAATACAGAAAACATTTCTACTCAAAATATCACCCCACAAAATAGCATACCTAGGAATAAACGTAACCAAGGAGGTAAAAGACCTCTACAAGGAAAATTATAAAACAATGAAGAAAGAAATTGAAGAAGACCTTAGAAGATGGAAAGATCTTCCATGCTCTTAGATAGGCAGAATAAATATCATCAAAATGGCCATTCTTCCAAAAGTGATCTACAGATTCAATGTGATACCCATTTAGACTTTTCAAGAATCTTCCACTAAGGACAGTACTCAGAGACCAGCAACTTCCTGCTTACAGGTAGAAGAGTTGTGTCTTCATCACTTAAGCCTCTAGTTTGAATTGCTTTAAAGCATTGGCAATTAAACTAAATAAAGCCTTGGAGACTGCAGAGCAAAGCAATCATTAGATAAAATAGGACAACTCTCAGGCTTAAAGATATGTCTGAATAAGTACTTGGTTTTGTCTGCTTATGCAAGGAACTGACTGGATGCCAATAAATAGAAAACTCACTAAAATTTTAAGGAACTTGTACCGCCAAAGAAACACTTGACTGACATGGCAAGAATATTCACCAAAGACTTTTATGTGGATGAAATGGACAAGAAAGCTCACATAGGGCAGAAAAAGTAACTGTGGGACATAATAGACAGAGCAATGTCTCAAAATACCAGTACCAGGAATATATTCTCTTGATGTGGCCAGGGGTGCTCACTGTTCCATACAAGCGGCATTAAATAATTAGTTTGGATCAGTGACAATTGTATATTTCCCATTCTTTCTATGCCTAATTTAAGCTTTCACTGTTAATTACCATCATTCTACTCCTTATCCTTCATTTAATATTGTCATATTCAGGGAGAAATTTGCATTCAGATTATTTGTCTCTAGTGTTTACAAGAGCCACATCTAATGTAATGGAAAGAAAAATTCATCACTAGGAAAACCCTGAGTTTGGAAGTTAAGAAGTAACTAACTACATGGGAGTTAGGGTTGTTTGCCTGGTGAAGGCAATGCTTGCTGTCTGCATTGGAATAAGTGTACACATTTGGGATATTTATGAAATTTGCAGCCCCTGAAATATGATAGACTAGAAGAAATGAGACATTGATGAGAGAATTTACAGACAAACAACCTTCTAATTTTAATAATGAGTGAATTTATTCACAAAGCAAATTGGTTCTCCATCACCTTCATTGTCCTTCATGGAGTCTCCCATGTGAGTGAATTTACGCCCCACTGACAGGTGGGCTCTGGCCAGATCAGTAACTGAAATATACTGTCTATACATTTTAAGCTTGATATTTCATACCACCAATATTCTTTTCCTAACTATAACATCACACAAGAGCAAGTAGGCACTGCAAAACCCATATCACTCACCACCTTCCACTAGTGCCCATGTTTCTGGTATCACAATCATTAGGCAGCATGGATGAGCAGTGAATTATAATCTTCATTTTGAGTCCTCAAGTTTTTCCAGACTTAAGAGCACATTGGCTTTGAGGTAAACTAGTTTCGCTATTTTGAAACAATTCAGCATCGATGTATGAATCTCTCACCTATCATTTACTAGATTTGTCTCTAGTCAGTTTAATTAGAATCTTTGTATATACTTGTTTCCTCCTGTAGAAAGTATTAGTTACAGGGTCTTGAGGATTAAATTAAATAATATGTTAAGAAGGTTTAATATTTCCTTATATCTAATTATGCTATAAAATAAAATTATTATCACTATTACTATTATAATTATTGTCTTTTTCTGTAATGATTTCTTATTAATGCTATCTTCCGCAATCCCTAGGTAGTATAAACATTGAAAAACATGAGAGAAATATTTAAGTTATAGTCATTGATATATAAATATAATAAAATATATTACTTATACCGTGAACACATATTTTATTTTATATTGATTTATTTTATAACTAATAGTGGTAGCATTATGATTATCATATATGTTGTATAGTATTGAATTAAGTATTTTAAATTAATATGCATATGTTGTATTTAAAGTATTTAGGAATGCAGCATTATTACACTGAAAGACCACTAGTCTAGACAATGTAATATTTTAATGTTGCAGCATTTTAGGGATGTGAAAAATTGAGGAATTTGTATTATTTACCCAGAAACTTGTGTGAAATTTTTTCCTCTTTAATAAGAGAGTTGAAACTCTTAACTTTTCTGCTAGTACGCTCATATAACCTCACTCTAAGCCAGGTATTTTCAGTCTGAATAATGAAGGCTATTTCAAGCTAAAATATTCACTCTAAGCAATTATTATAATACTATACATTAGTAAAATAATTTAAATTCACATTATAATGTGCCCAAATGTCTGAAGTATATTTATAACTTGTACAAAATCTTCATTTGAAAAATTAGACATATCCATATGTTGTTCTTTTTATTTTTAAATTGGCACATAAATCATGATACTTTCTTATAGATGATTAATAACATGTATTTCCACCAGAAAAAAATGTTTTCTATATAATATATAATATATAGAGAAACCACCATGTATTACCTGATATATATCAGAAACATTAAAAAATGAGTCAAGAAAGCTAAATTCCTTCTTAAACTGAATAGAAGAAAACATGTGAATTAATTTATACATATAGTTAATTATCATACCTAAAATCAATCTTTCAAACTATAGGTTGCTTTATAAAAGTATTTCCTTAGTGTTTTATTTTATATGTCAGTACTCATGATTTTAGTGCCTTTTTGAAGCATATACTATTTCATATTAAATTCAACATTATTTAAGAAGCAAAGAAAGTTACTATAGCAATTGAGTGCTCAAAAATAATAAGTTCTCTTAGAAGACATTTTAATACTTACTTAAACATGAGTTATGGACCTGGAACATCCCTCAAAAGCCCACATACTTAAAGATTTGATCCCCAGTGCAGCAATGTCAAGAGGTAGAACTTTTGGAAAGTGATTGGACCATGAGGATGCTAAACTCATCAGAGGTTTAATTGATTTGATGGATTAATCATTTGAATGGACTATTGTGAGGCAATGGAAACTCTCAGTAAGTAGGGAAAGGTTGAGCGAACCCTTGAGGACTATCTTATTCCTGGCTTCTCTCTCTCTCTCTCTCTCTCTCTCTCTCTCTCTCTCTCTCTCTCTCTCCCTCCCTCTCTCCCTCCCTCCCTCCTTCCTGGCTGCAAAGAGCTGAGCAGCTTTCGTCTGCTGTATTCTTCCACCATGATGTTCTGCCTTACCTCAGGCCCAGAGCAATGGAGCTGGCCTACCATGAACTGAAATCTCTGAAATGGTGAGCCAAAATAAACCTTTTCTCATTTAAGTTGTTCTTGTGTTTTTACTAGGTATTTTGGTTACAGCAACAAAAAGCTTACTAATGTAACATGACTCTTAGCCAGGACATGCAATGTAAAAATATTCAATCTGTAAAAATTCAAAATGCTTAAGAATCATGTGACTGAGGTTTAACATATGCTATTTTAAAATTTTATATTTAATGTTATATATAGAAAAAGATAAATGAATTTTAAAATCTTCTTATCCTAGAATCAGTCATTATATGTTCTTTTACAAAATTTTGTTGATGAAACAAAATTTAATCAGTAAGGATTATAGCTAATATTTTCCTACCTTCCTTTCTTCCTTATACTCTGAGTTTACCAGATGTTGACTCTTCAACCCAAGCAAGTCAGTGGTCTCATAATGCCTAAATCAGTCAGGGTCTTAACCAAAAATAGACATTCTGTTCTGGAGATAAGTGAAGACATGAGTAGATAAGAGCAATATGATCATAGTAGAAGAAAAGAATAAAGAATAATGAAGTCAGAGTTACTAGGGAGTAGCCAGAATGGGAAGCTGTTACCACTCCAAACTCTAAAGTGGTAAGAGAAGGAAATAGCATTCTAGTGATTCATGGAGGAAAGTCCTTACCATCATAACTCTGGTCACAATGAAGGAAAATAAACTTTGACAAATCGTACTCAGTCACAGAGCAACAAAGTGGAAGAGTACTTTGACTTTTATATCTTCCTATCCTCTTATCTCCTGACGATACTGATCATTGCCAAATCAAACTTTAAACTTGAAAACAGGACTCTAGTGATTGAGGCCTCAGAAATTATTTTCCTAGTCAGGGTAGAGAAAGTTTGATCACAACTCAGAAGGGCAAACATAATAAAACCAGAATATTCCATTCCTTTTTTTTCCCTCTGAACACCAAAAATTTTTCTTTGCATAGAAAAATGACAATAGATTATCAAGTCAACAATAAAATTCTCTTCCCCAAACAGGCAAATCACAAAATATTATTTAAAATGTTATATTAGGTGCTATCACTTTAGTTATAATTCTCTTTGAACCATAGCTGAAACACTTATTGTTTCAAGAGTAAGAGATAAGACCTGGGGAAGGGGAAGAGGAATGTAGAAGGAAATAACATTTAAACACACACACACAAACACACACACACACACACACACACACACACACACACACACACCCCTTTCAGATTCAGTTATGGCATGGAAAGAATTTGGAAGTCATTAATGCAATCCTCGCAACAAGAAAAGCTCAGCAAACTAAAAAATCATTGAATATTCTTATACTCATCCAAGAGTCGGAGTCACAAGGCAAAGTCTCATCCCATAATCTGGACAGATTGGTGAGTCCAGAGAAGTATAGCTAAAATAACCTAAACTGAAGAGTGATTGTGGTCAGTGACTGGTAGAAACAAGTGGTAATGTTGATGAGATTCTGGAAGCTGAGTGAAGACTCTCTTGACAGTTAACCACCCTCTCACCCCACCCCCAGGAACACTGCCCAAGGAGTGCCTCCACATTTTCATTGGTTTTACCTCTAGGAGCCTTGCCAGCTTCTCATGGTAAAGACAGGAGAAAAACTCCCTGTTATTTCATCCATGAGATAGGAAAAATAATGGTTCAAAGAAATATCCTTGACAAAGTCCTCTCCAAAGGAATTTTACTTTACCAGATCCTTTTCTTAACTAGAAGATGGGCAATTCCAGGCTACTGTTATCAATGTTTTAATCTTATTATTTCAGAGTCCCTTATAATCCAAACAACCCCTTATCCATAGCCTATTAATCATGGTAAATGTATATTTCAGGCAATCTCTCTTCCCATTAATTTTACTCTGATATAATCTCTGAAGTTATGTCCACTGAGAGAATTTATCTTTACTACTGTCATCTGAATGGAGTTATTGTAATGTGGCAGCTTCATTTTTAAGCTGATGCCAGCATACTGCCCAGATCATTAAACAAACCCATTCTGAACTTTGTCTTTTTTTTTGTTAACTGACCACAGAAAATTCTCTATTGAGCTACAAATGTGGAATAAAGCATAGGTAGCCAATAAGTAAGAGCAGAGTCCTTGGACTCATGCAGTTTACTTGTGCCTTATGGTTAAAGCCCAAAGTGCTTTTTGGACCTGCTAAGGCACCATCTTGGCATTTACTGTATCTTTTTAATAATATCATATTACAATATATGTTTATGTTTATGATATATTAGACCCAATACCAACCTATTTATGGAAGATGTTCAGTTTCCATAAACACTATATTCCATAGTGGGCATCCTGCTGATATAAGACTCCAAAACAAGCAGGTTTTACATTATAGAGATTGAATAGATTTCAGCAAAAGAAGGCATGACATTATGCTAAAATCCTAAGTATCTTAACTCTACTTGTCCTCTTGCATATAACCAAAGATTCTAAAAAACATCACTCTTTTTCATTGACACTTCCAGTACCTTTGAGTCCATGAATATTAAAACAACTGCCTGGACTGCTTCAGAGCCTTCCCTTAATTTCATTCCCCACTGAAATTTGGAAGCTTAGAGAGGACTTATGCAGATGTGAGCAAAACTCCAAAAGTGAAAGATATTGCCTCCGAAATCTCAACAGATCTATCAAACTTGCTCTACTTTTGTGATATATAGCAAACAAGTTATTGAATTGTTTTCTAATTCTAGAGGATGTATACGAGCAAGCCCCATACTCATGGCTCTGGGAAACTTCGTGGCTGTGCTCTGTCCTTAAACTTTCATGGGGTTGTGCTCTCATCTCTGACATATGTTTCTTAATGAAGAAATCTAGAGTGCTTGATACTTTTGGCTCCTTAGTGTAATGTGTTCAATACGAATGATTAATAAAATGTCTTCAACATAATTTTACAAGTAAACATTCTGTGAGGAATAAGATAGGCAAAGTTCTGTGAACTATAGTTTTTTAAAACAATAGAATTATTATAATACTAATGCAGGAAAGTGTTAGTGCAGTTCTGTCCTTCCCACAGGAAAAGAAAGTGTTGTGCTTGTGATTAACTCTATTAATGAAAATGGGGGGAAGCATTTTCTAGATCAATTGGATATTCTGGATCTTGTGCCCCATTAAAGATACCAAATTAGCATCCTCATCTAGTAAAATGTGTGATAATCTACAGTCATTCCCCAATAACATCCCAGCTGGATCCTGAGAATAGTCAAATGCATGATTTAAATAGGGATTTTTGTAGGTATTAACACACCTACATTTTAAAATTTGTGATGGAAGCAGTAAGATTTACAATTCCTTCAGAGTATTGCTATTGATTTATTTCTTCTCTCTTTGAGTACTGATTTGGACAATTTCATGAACTTTCACAGAGTCCTGGCTGTAATAGCATACCTCAAACCTCATCATGGAATTATTACAGGGGTTATGTCAGTAAGTCTATATTTTCTTTCCATATACTCTGTTCTGAGGAAAAAGCTCCTAGATCTGTTCATATTCTGACTAAAACTACTGAAAGATGGGTTCAGGCCATGATTGTATATATCACTTGAGCCCTATAAGTACCTGCTCTGATCTCAATAGTGGTGTGTATCCTCAGAGACTTGTGAGTTTACTGATAGAATCAAATTGCCCTTGGAAGACTTAGTAATTTCCTTTTCCCCAGTACTCTTAGTGAACAGTGAATACTAGTCACAGATAATTCTCATTATTATTGGCTCTGAATTTTCACTAGTTTATCTCAACTTGAGTTTTTGCCAAATAGATGTTTTGAGATGCATTGACCAAATGATACCTTAGAAGGCTATAGAGCTATTTAATTCACATCAATTATCCATGGATTACAGCATACCAGAACAATCTAGTTATCACAGTCTTATAGGGGCATTTCATGCTAATGGTGTTACATATATTTCTGTTGGGATCTCATTCCTCTCCACTAAAATCATAAAATCCAGTTTCATTGAGGCTTCTCCCACCATTATCACTAGCCTCAAAGAGCAGTCACCAAGTCATGTTCTCAAAGATGTGCGGACTCCCTACTCTAGTTGCCTTTAACATTTTCATAAACCTACAGCATACAAAGAAATGCATAAATCTAAAATTCTAAAATACAGTTTGTTGAATTAAACATACCAATGTAGTGACCACCAGGACCAAGAAACAAATACTTTTTGTGCTTGCTCTCAATTACTACCTCTCTTATAGATTCCTAATATCTTGATAAATGGAATGTCCTCTGAGTGGCTCCTGTTAGTAGACTAAATGGTTGTCTGAGAATTTTGCACATTAGAGAGTGATTCACCAGGCTCATCTCCTGAGCCTTTGAATATTTTCTTTAAGTATGCTAGACAAGTAAGAAAATTTCTACTTCATTAATTGTAGGCCACAACTGAGTTCAGGCTTTAATTAACCAACCCAGCAGAGTAGTAACACTATTCCCAGGTGCTCAGACCAAATTATCAAATCTCATATTCTGAGAAAAAACACACAAGTTGATAAATTCAGCCTGATCCAACCTGCATTGTGTAATATATGTCATGATCTGGTACTCCTAAAAACCCATCCATACAGGTTTTCATAAAGTTGGTGCTATAATTTGGCAAGATATGGCAACTCCTTTATATAGAAGCTATCTTTTTCCAGAACAAACCTTGTACTTCTCAAGTGTATCCAACATTTATCATGGATTTGGAGAGAAAGAGAGGTGGTGATGGTATGTCCTGAGGAGCATCTGTATCCCATTGGGTGACACCAGACTCAAGTGAAAGTTGATAGTCTTCATATAAGGTAAGAAGTATTAATGGGAGAAAATGTTACTTTTCCAAGGAAGCTTCTGGGAGACTTGAAAATTTAAATTTTTCAAGCTCTCTTCTTTCTATTCAAATGCACATTACTCATTCTCCAAAGTATATTAACTTGAAATATCTGTTGAGGTAATACTTTCAACTGATTCTCTAATTGTGAAACTCATAAAATAAGTGTTGGGCTAGACATTTTAGGAACATTTATTTTTTTTAATTGCATTGAGGAATGTTTGATTTTTAATCTCTGTATGGTTGTCAAGTCTTTTGAGTTTTGAAAGTTATATCTAGGGCACTAGAATCAGCCAGCCTACCCCACACTGATTGGAACTGTCAGGTTCTATAAGTTACTCAATGACCTCAACCTGCAGTCAGATCTCTGACACCACTGAGCAACTGTGAGAATATTGAATAACATAGATAACCGTTGGCTCATCTCTCCTTGATCAGGAGGTTATATATGCACTGAACATACATGTAAATAACCTATTACCAGAATATCATTTTGATGATATGTTTCCTGATGTCTTCTCTGTTAACAGTTTCTGTGTTTTTAAAAACTTCAATAAGAGCACATCTGAAGACACAGATTTAAAAAAATAAAGCTTAAAATGTGTTATGTCCAGTGGTGTGATCAGAGATAAGGGAAATAGCAGATGATAGTGAAATAGTTAGGGCTTAGCACCAGTGAGCCATCACAAGCTACTGCAAGAATCTGGCAAGAATGGTTAAGAGTGTGCAGATAACTAGCAAGAATTGCAGTCACAGTTAAGGAATAAAACTTTCTCTGATCTCTAGCCAGAGTTTTTCATTGTCCTAACTCTGAAAAGTCAGATGCAAAGAAGCTTGACTAATGCAACATGCAGAGATACCAGCCTTCAGGGGCAGAGGACAGAGCAGAGAAAAGCAGAGGATGGATCTAGAGAGGAAAACAAAATACTCTCTCTGCAGTCTGCAAAGCCCCACAATTCCCTGTCCTCCATCAGCAGCACTGCGTGGGACCTCTGTACATAAATCCATCATCATAAGTGTAATGTTCTGACCCGTCAGCTTCTCCCCACAACTCCTGCATTCAGTCCCACACAAGGAGAATAGTCAAATGTACTAAGTATTCAAGGAGGACTTAAAAAGTAGTGATCTAAAAATATTCTATTCTAAGGGACAAAAAAGTATAGGAATAATGACTCTGAAATTTACCAAATTAAAGAAAGTTTTTTCTTCCATCTTTGCAGTATCAAAGTGTTTATGGATCAAGAGATTAATATAATATACTAAGAGTTTGCATTTGGATGGCAGTCAGGGGTTGAGGGGTCAGAAGCAATATTATCCTGAATCATAGATATTCTCCAGAGTGCCTTTGGTACCTGTAGTATCATTTTAAATCTAAAGAGAGTTATCCTGAAAACAAAAATAGGTTTGTGGTCAGAAGATGAAGTAACTTAGAAATAGTAAGCATGAAACAAAGTCGTAAGGTGCCAGTAAGTTCAAGTCTCTAGTCAAGATATACACCTACTGCAGATTCTGAAACAGAATCAGGATCAAGTGCATCATTCCAAAGTGCTCATGTTTTGTAATTTTAAAAGTTTGTGTCTTGAGAAATTAAATCGTTTTACCCATTGCAGATCAACAGGCAAAACCACGTGCTTTATATTCTTCCACAGGAGCCTATTTGTGTATTCTTAAAATGTGTCAGAATTTTGACAATTCAGCAAATCTCCACACTCTGGAAATACATTTGGTGGAGAATGGCCCCACCTGTTAACTCCGCCAGATGGCTGGTGAACAAGACCATGTCAGGATACCGATAATGACAACAGGCTCTGCTAGCACCTATTCATGATTATATGGCGGCTGATTTATACTGGTGTTTGTAAACTGCAATTCAAACTGAGAAGTCAGATTAATTTTTCTTGTAAATATTTGCAATCTGCTACTTAGATAATTGCTACATCCACATTCAGGCATATTTTTAGTATTCTAACAACATACACACGCTCACCATATTGCAATAAAAAAAGTACTTAAAGCCCAGATTCCATGTAACAAAATATATCTTCATAGCCTCACACTAGCCTACACTTGGCCTTTAGAAGTTCTTAAAAAAAAAAAATCTTCCTGAATGTCATTGCATTTGGTGGTGTTTTCCTAGGTAAGCAAATTTTGCACACCTATTTCTTCCTGCAGCAATGTCTCTTTCTTTAGTACTGGAGATAATTGTTTGCCTTGTAACTTTAGTTCTCTACTGGCTTCACAGAACTATCCAGTTATTCTCTAATGTCAAGGATTAAAACAATGCTTGGCCCATCTCCACATCTCCATGTTAATGTTGGAAAAAAAACAGGTAAACTTTTAAGAGAAAAGCAAGCTCAGAAGAAACTACTCAGTATACTTTTTAGTTAAAACAGTTAAGGAATATGTGTGTGTGTGTGTGTGTGTGTGTGCGTGTGTGTGTGTGTGTGTGTGTAAAATTATATATTATGTATTATGCAGACTAGAGAAACCTTGGACATATAAAAAAGAATTAAACCACGTACACTTGAAAATATAGCAGAATGGCAAAAAGCATAAAGAACTGATTGATGGAAACAGCTTTAGAATTGGGATATATATCTATTTAATAATTTTTATACTTTCTCTTTTAACTATACAAATAAATGAAATCTCTTAAAATAATGTGGTACATATTTAATATCAGTGAAATGTTATGCTAAAGATTATAATTTCAAGTAATTATTGGCTAATAAATCAATTTCAATTATATATGATTCGTAAGATTAAAGAGTGAAATTGCAGATTATAGTTAGTTTGCTATTTTGTATTAACTATTAGTAAATATTAAAAAGTGTATCTAATGAATGGTCTATTAGGAGGTAGGAGCCAGGTGACAATAGACTGAAATCTCTGAAACTGTGAGCCAAAATAAATCTTTCTTCAAGATGTTTTTTTCAGATATTTTGTCAAAGTAACACAAAGCTAGCTACCACAGCTAATCTAAGGTGGCCTCAGCTGAGGCAACGCCTCTCAATTTTATATGGTCTTTAATTCTTCAGCAGGCTCCCTAGATTTGTTCCCATTTTGGTGGCAGGATTAGCCAGTCACAGAAAGTGAAAGGGCATATGTTTTCTCCAATATATGCATGCTAGGGAGTAACTGGGATACCAGAAGGACTCCAGATAATGGAGGAGAAACCTCACTGGAGACAGGGAAGTGGTCTAAGGGAAGGGGAGGGAGAAGACTGAGGTTCATCAATGGAAATACTACCATCAACTATATGTACGTATATGAATATACCAATGTCAATCTCAGTACTCTGTATTGGGAAGGGGGGAAATGGGGAGGACGGGGGAGGCTACCAAGTGCTGTGTGCATGTATGTCACTGTCAACATTATTTACATTATTATGTGAGACTATAATGCACCAATAAAAGCACATTATAATAAAAAAGTTTATCTAAGAAAATTAAATGTATATGATGGCTTAATTTTATCTCAAGAGTATTCACCTTTTTAAAAAAAAAAACCTACTTCTGAGATAATTAGAACAATAATCTTGAAGCTTTCTTAAATTTCTGACACTATACTTTGAGCTTATAGAAACTCCTATTAAATATTACATATTTGTATAAAATTTTCATCTATAATAGATCAAGAATTAGAGGTGATTAGCTCTGATTTTCACAATCATTTCAGAATACTGGACTCATATTGACTGTGTTGCAACAGATTAATTTTGACCTTGGGAGGTGACACGTAGAAAAAAATGATGAATATGCCTAACATGCAGTCAAAACTAATATTGTAAAGAAACGTTAGTGATGTACATTACTGCCATATAATGGTAGGTGACTACTTTAAATCTGTCAAGTTGAGGATAAAGCTCAGAGTCTAACCAAACATGAGGGTATCCTGATTCAACTATGAAGAAAGACATGTCTCTACCATATTCATTTAGTCTCTCATTCAAATAATACTGATTTTATCTTACTAGTTCATAGTTTCCAGTAATCATTATTTTAAAAAAGTTGGAAAGAATAAAAGTAACTTTCTCACTTTACCAAAATGAAAATTTTATTTTACTTTTTACCACTTCATTCTATTACAAGCAATTTCTCATCTCACTGGATTTTAGTACAAGTATCTGGTATCCAAGTAATGTTAATCAATTCCAAACCTCCTTGGTAAGATATTCGGCTTCAAATAGTGACGCAGGTGGCTTGAGTTGTTTAGAGATTTTCTAATCTCTTCCAAAGGAAGTAGAATGAGATTATGGCTGACACAGCCTCTGGAGACATTCACGATGCAGAGTGTCCCCTAAAGAAGTTGTTGAACTGTCTTGCTTTTATTTTGTTTTGAAAAATCATCATTCCAGGAGGCTGTTTGGGGGCCCTATGATCCTGATTCTCTCTGTCATAAATCAATTTTTCATAATGCCATTTAGAAATCTTTGAGCATGTGATGTTCCCTGATGTATAGAGTACATTCTCAGAAAAGAAAATTAATTGAGAAATATCCTACATGCTGTCACAGTTGCCTACTTAATAAGATGAGCCCCTCTCTCTCTGGAGAACTGGCAGCTTGCTAACATTCCCAGGGTTTAGATTACCTGAGTTAAATCTATTTTTGGAAATGAAGCACAGCAATTTTATCAGAGAAATTACTTCACAGATAGAGAAATCTATTGTATTACATGTTGTCTTTGTTTTGTGATATTTGATTTATATTTAATGCTATCATAATATATACCACATTTGTATTTAAGTAATGTTAGTTGATCTTTATAAGAAAAAAAAATCTACATGGGATTTCAAAGTTCCTGGCAATGTGAATTTTCCATGGAAAACCTTCTACTGTCCATGTTATAATTGAGTGATACATTTTTCTATTAAACGATATTTTCCAATAGAATATATGAGCTGTGTTATTTGTAATCAACAATAAATGAATATAAACCTATTTTTAGAAACTATAGCACTTTGAAAACAAAGCCTCTAAGAATGCATAAGAAATGATCAGTTCCAATGTCAATGACATGTATGGGAAAGAGGAGGGCCTGGGGTGGGATACAGAGGGGAAAACACCAAGTGCTTCTTATCACTCTGTAGCTCATTATGATATATAATTACCATACACCAATAAACATATACATTTTTAAAGCCTCATTCTTCTATTCAGAAGTTAAAATAAATTTAAAATAATCATGGAAATTAGGTCTAATCTATTACTTATTTTCTTTGCCTGACTCAAATTATTATAACCACAGCCACCACACACACACAAACACACACACACACACACACACACACACACACACACACAGACATACACACACACACTTGTGGTCCTGGGGATTGAACCTAGGAGCATTATAACTCTAAGCTGTACTCCCAGTCCTATTTTATTTTTTTAAATTTTGAAACAGGGTCTCTCTGAGTTGTAGAGGGTCTTGCTTAGTTGCTGAGGCTGGCAGTGAACCTGAGATTCTCCTGTCTCAGCCTCCCAAGTTCTAGGATTACAGGTGTGCACCACCCAGTTTACTTTTTGCTTTAACTTACTTTCTTAGAATATCTCTTCTCCTTTCAACTTTTTTCCCTCTCATGTCCTAAATTTAATTCACTAGCCTACTGGATTTTCTTTATATGGCATAAAAGGTAGGGGTGAGATTATACCTGGGCGAGTGAGAACCTAATGGTGATGATGATCACAGATTGTTTTCTTTGTATGATACAAGTATCATGTAGTTGCTAATATTAGTGATGGGTAAACCTTGCCTATTCTTTTCATATGAAATCAGGATTCTGATTCTTAGCAGGGCTCCTCAGCAGTCTCCTGGTGAGATATCACTTCATGCCTATAAGAATAGTTATTATCAAAAAGACAAAAGGTCATGTTGGTCAGATATGGAGAAAAGAGACCCCTGTACATTGTTGTGGGAAAGTAAATTGGGGCAAATATTAGGAAAAATAGTATGGAGTTCTTCAAGCAATTAAAAATAAAACTACCATAAAAAACTTCAGCAATCCTAAGTCTGTATTCATCCAAAGGAAACAAACTTAATCTATCAAAAAAGTATCTGCACTCCATCATTTTCAGTGCAGCTTTATTCACAATTGTTTGGAAATGGAATCAGCTAAGTTTATTGACGGATGAATTGACAAAGGATAAATATATACATTGGAAAAAAGGTGAACCTGGAGGTCATTATGCTAAGTGAAATAAACCAAACACAGAAAGACAAATGCCAGACTCATTTATTGAAGAAGAGTACACTAATGGCTGCCAGAAGCAGTGGGTCAAGCTGTGTGCAGTTGAAGAAGGGAAGTGGAAAGGAGAGATGGATGTTTGGTAAAAGGCACCAACTTTCATCTGAACAAAATAAATAAGTTTTGGAGATATCTTGTACAGCATGGTAACTAATTAATAATAATGCATTATGTAGTTATAAATGGCTGGAAAAATAGTCATAGTTTATTGGATGTCTTATGAAACATATACCAGGCACAGTGCATAACTTTTACAAATCTTATTAAGTAAGCCAAAGAGCTGTAGGAATAGTTCTTTTGTTACTTTCATTGTAAAGACAATAGTAAGACGCAAGAAGCTGAAACTGCTCCACATTAACCAGTAAATGAATAGCAGAGCTGCAATTCAAAATTGAGCAGATGGATCACAAAGACTCTGCTTTTACCCCTAAATATTGTGTCATCTCAAATAGACAATTAAAAACATAACCCAAAATCTTAGGTTAAGATCCTTTATTTATTTTCTTATGAAAAGAAAAAAAAAAGAATTCTTGCTGGAAGTATTGAAAAGAAGAAATGAGAATACATTTTTACAAGTGTAACTAAACTGGTCATTTACTTTTTTAATCATTTGAATTTTTCAGTGCTTAAGTATACAAAAATTGAATATCTAATGAAAGTCACTACGCTATTAATGTCAAAAACAAGGTCATTGTCGTTATGGGGTTACATTTCTGTTTTGTCATTCCATATCTGAATAATTTTCAGTTTTCTGACTTTCTTTCTTAATAGTATGAACTGAGTATATCTTATCTCAGAGGATGGAAATAAATTGTTATTAGCCACAGAATATAAAGACAAAATGCAAAATTAATATTAACAAAATAAAGATTAAAAACATCTATGAGTCCTTTGTGTAAGAGAAACATGTAAACTGCTTGAAGAATGTTGTATTATTTTACATATACACAAAAAGATTACTTTTCTTTTTTGGTCTATGCATTATCTAAAAATCTCAAAGAAAGTGTAAGTGTATGATTCACTATAATTGTCAAATTAAGAATGAATTTACCAGACACCTAATACAGTGAAAGCTTGTGTTCATCTTTTATATTCAATTCTCTTGTTTAGGATCAGAAATGTTTGCTAATTTTGTCTCAATTTAATAATTTTAACTATAAATTATAAACTGATTTTAGTCAATTGTGAATATAATGTTTGTTAAATGTCTTCATTCCTGAGGCATATTTTAAGTTATTATTTTTTGTATAGGAGCCTAAATACGTCTGGTTACTTCTTAGAGGTGTCATCTTGGACATAGAGAGTTCTAGAGTTCTTCAGTGAAAATGTGTTTTCTCTTTAAGAAAACAGAATCTTTTTTTTTTTTTTATTCGTGCATTGTAAGCATACATCTTTGTTAGGTATAAATTGATAATGACATATGTGCCCACATTTCTCATTTGACCCCTTCCCCAAATTCCCACCCCGCTCCCTCACCCTCCCTATCTCTCAAGTTCAGTTTAGTGAGTAACCTTGATATACATCAGGGTGCCCCTCCCCCGTCCATCCCCTTTTGGTTAAATCAACTTCTTTGCTTATCCAGGGTCTCTCCTTTTCCATCTGGGGACCCTCTTATGCCCCATCTTCTCCCTAGCATCTGCATATTAGGGAGAACATATGCTTTTTTACTCTTTGTGACTGGCTAATCTCACTTAACATAATGTTAGGAAAATAGAATCTTAAAAAAAGTTACTGGTGCACTGTAATTGTGCATGACTGTGAGATTTATGGCGATACTTTGGTATATAGCACATAACATTATTTGGTCTGTTCCTTCTCCTTCCCCCTGCCTCCCATGATCACCTTCCACTACTCTAGTGGTCTCCTAATTTTCATGACGTCCCTTTTGGGGGAAAAGAATTTTTTTAAATGCATACATTTCTCACTTTAGATCCAGAGTAAAGTTAGAGTTCACTTTTGAAACAAGCAACCTTTGTCATTATTACTTATTTTTGTCTTCACTGACTGACAGCAGAGCAGTGAGGATGCAGAAAATAAGAGAACCCTGGGTGCAGAAAATAGAAAGAGGTATACTACTTACAGAGGTTTGGGAATCAGTATTAGAATGGACGAAAAGTTGATCTGCTCTTATTACTACTGAAAGTCAGCACTGACAACAGTTATAAAAGACTGAACTTACTGCTGCCAAGCCCGGCCATGCCCAGTGATCCCTCCTCCCTCCTTGCCCTGTGCCCCTAAAAGAGCCAGGATCATTGCAGATGCTTTCGAATTTGGCAATTCTGTTGTTCTTTCAGTTTAATGTCAACAACTTGCCACAGATTAAAAGGTGCAATAAAATCCAAGTAAGTTGGAGTAAAATTATGATATAATTATTTAAATTGTGAATAAGTAAAAGCATACTTTCTTTAGTAAAAAAAAATCTAGTCCTAAAAAGAAAATTATGCTAATGCCCTATTGAATCAAGCCATCTACCAATGATGATGGCTTCTTGTATTAATTGTGCTATAAAATAGCTAAATATTCAAATAACTCAAAATCTGTGTTATTCATTTGCTGTTCTATTTTTATGTGTTTACAGTGAATACTTCATTTCAAAAATGCAAATATATGCATTACTATTTTACTGTTCTGCAAATGGCTGTTTATATTTGCTAGCTACTTGGAATATTTTCAAAAACCTTTTTTATCTTAAGACACTTTCAGAATATTTTGAAAGCTGGAATAAATTGCTGAAAGCCTAGGGCATCTGGGCACTGTCTGAAGAGGGACTCCACAATGAAGAATTTGCATGGACATTTTAAATTAATTACCATATAGAATGTAATTAAAAGGCACCACTTATCATTTGAAGAGCAGTTGACAAAAAATATTCATGGATCCTTTATATGACTACTCTCAACCAAAAAAAAGGGAATCTCAGGCTGATGTTAGAAACTACCAGCACTGTTGAATTGGCTATTTCTAAACACCAGGAAGACACTTTGGGGGTTATATTTCTAACAGAAACAAACTCATAACTCATTATATTCTATTGTTTGTTTTGAATGACATATGTCCTATTAAATTCTGTGTAATTTTTTTATTATTATACCAAATAATATAACTGTGCCTTTACAAGGGTGTTATGGGCCTATCATGCTTCCAATTCAAAACAGCGAAAAATGCTTCTTTATTTTTAGGCCACAAAAGTGACTTCAGTGGAATCAAGCATTTTAATAGAGAAGTAGAGCATTAAATGATTTCTTTTATTATGCTTATGTGATAAAATCTAAGCACACATTCTAAAATCAGAAAAATAAAAGAAAAAGAATAAAGGCAGAGTGTGTGGCACATACATATGCCTATAATCTCAATACTTGGGAAGTTGAGACAGGAAGATCCCAGGATCAAATACAGTCTCAGCAGTTTAGCAAAACTTTCAGCAACTTACGAGATCCTGTTTCAAAACAAAAAATAAAAAAGGACTGGGGGTTATGGTCAGAGATAGAATACCCCTGGGTTTCATCCCCAGTACCAAAAGCTGAAACAGTTCTGGTCTCAAACATTTCATATAGGGATAATTTACCTATATTTTCAAAAAGGCCACTCTGCTTTATTGTAGCTATTTAGTAGGCATGAAGGTTTCAATAGTAGGAAATAGAGAGCTGTTACCCAGGTAGACATGCTAGTGAGCTAATTTCAGGATGTGGTATTAGAGACAGATGAATTTAAAATACATCTTGAATATTGGATGTGGATGGATTTAAAATACATCTTTAATCTGCTTTACAGCATAGATGACCAACAATGTTTTTTTATAAATCTCCAAACATTTCTAATTTCCATATGGAGGCTTGCTGTCCATTTGTGTTTTAATATACAATAGTCAAATTATAATTTATTCCACTGTTTTAAAGAATTATGATGTGGTTATTTGTGTCCTGTTTCTGAAACTGAGAGAGGATTGATGTCAAATTGTAAAAACAAATTCTTTCCTGAAATTAAAACAAATTCATTTATCATATCCTTGCTCTAATTCTTAATTATATTAAATTTTATCCCTTAAAATCTTTTTCTTTTTATTCAGCTATCAAAAAATATTGATCTAGTTTTCATTTCCTTTTGCTTTTTGTGCTTTATTCTTATATTTAGCTCATTATCTCTTTTTCTGTGATGTTGGTGAATCAGGAGATAAAAATAGAATGAATAGGTTTTAACAAGTCTAATTTTTATTTTTAAATTGTGTTGAAAATTGACAATTTATACTTTATGTGTATGGGGTATAACCTGATATGATTTGTAAATACAATATGGAATAATTAAATCAAGCTGAGTAACATCTCCATTATCTCAAATACTTTCCAGTTTTTTAGTTGATGGCATGTACAATACGCTATTACTAACAATGTCTACCACTCTGTACAATCGATAAACTTACTTCTTAAAAAGAAATTATTCCTCAAAGATAACTTACAGCATAAAATTAATAAAACTAGAAGTAGAAACAAAGAAAATACTTCAATATTACTACTTTCTTGTAAAAAAAAAGCATCTGGTTCCTACTCTGATTCTATTGGTGAACAGCTGAGATAGGTGTTTTCTTGCATATTTCCTTTATTTGTTTTATTTTTCCAGGAAAATCCATGGTCTCTTCTTAGAAATTAATATTGATAACTATAATTATTAGTTTTTACTATATCCAATTTTTGCCTCTCCGAACAATGTTCCATAACTACTTGTATTTCTGTAATTTGGGAAAAGGTTTGATGATTGTAGCTATATTAATATCATCTTATTCAAATAATGCAACAAGCCAGAACTTGCTTTAATTTCTCATGGAGAACAAAGTAAATAAAATTCTGTTAGAGACTTAATTAATTATTCAACTTTTGAATTAGAATTTCTATTTTGGTCTCATTTTGTGTGAAAAGTTGAAAATAATATCATGGAGTAATTATTATGTCTACAACCTTTTCCTATATATAAATTAGTTATTGCAGATTTATTATTGAAAAAATTGCAACACATGAATATAAAACTTATTTTTAGTCGAGTCCCATTATAGACAATGACGAGTAGACTCTCTCACACTTTAGTGGGGTGCTTAGCATTGATATTTTACATATTCAGTGCAGGAGGACAAGTGCCTGGATGATCTTAATTGACTCAGTGCCCCCAACCCTCCACTCTGCACTTGCATGCAATTCTCAAGCAGGATGTATTGAGTGCAACATACTGATAAAAGAAAGTATCTGGAACAACCGGAGTTTTGTTCTTCTTCCTAGACCAGGGTGTTCTGCAATATTCAGTGATCCAAGTGGCTCCCAGGGTGTATAAACTGAGGGTAGAGTGCCATGGGCATCCCTTAGCTGAGGTGCAATGTGGGAAACATCCAGAAGAGAGTCCATCTTCTCTGGGTAGCTTTTCTGAGTCTTAGGGGTAGTGGGGGTAGGGACAAGCTCATCATGGATCCTAGGTTTCTGTTTATTCTTGCTGCCTATTCATGAGCAATAAAACTATTTCGCTTGAGTTGTTGTGTGAGTGTTCTGTCTCACTGGACTCATGCAATTGGTGTAGGAGTTTTGTCTATAGTATGGTGACAGTAAAACCAGCCTGTGAAGTACAATGTAATCTAAAGGATCATAAATCCCTGGCTCATTAAGTTCTCAGTTTATCTCATGTTTGGCTAAAGTTAGAGAGAGTTTACTATCTAGAATTGCAGTAATCAGGCATCTGTTAAACCTAAAACTTTATTTCAAAGTCTTGATATATATACATCTGTTTCTCTAGCTCGGGATGTAGAATATAGCAAAGTAGGCATTTCTTAGAGGCTTACAAAGTATAAAACCCTAAGCTGGATGCTCTCTCAAATTATAAAACTAAATTTAAAAACACCTTTTGGAAATGTTGCAGATGAGGTAAACCTTAAGAAACTAATTATTTGTCATTTGACAAAGGGTACAAAAGACAGTGAAATACATTCTCTCATAAATTTCTATTGTCATATTTGATAATTATTTACATTTTATTACCTGTAGGCAATACAACTATTCTATTATTGACCTGAGTTCTAAAGATTCATAATGGGGCAATTGCAGTATATGGGAAGTGCCTGCTCAGCCTTGGAAAGGCTCATGATGTCTTCTACACACGGACGTGTTCTACAGATAGCTTAAACTATCTAGCATGATTATTTTATGTCTTTTAGAATGCAAGTCAAATTACAGTACATTCCTGAAAGTTATAAAGTTATTTTGAACAAAACTATCAGTAGGACCTCATTCGTAGCTTCAGTTTAATTTTGTGGTATGGTAACTGGACGTTAGCATAGTGACTAACGCATCAAACAAAGGAAGAAGTATCCCAGATGTATCCCAGATTGTTCCTAAAGTATGCTGCACCTCTGAAGGAAGCTGATTTTACATGCATAATTTCAGTCTAAACTTTCTAGGATGACACTATGAATGAGAAGAGCAGGAATAAAATATGGAGCTAGATTCACCATTATTAACTGACAATTTACTTGCAAGTAAGATAACTTAGAATTCATTCCAAGAGAATGAGAGGATCCCAAGAAAAAGGAACATGAGTGTTGATATTTGTCTTCCCTCTGTTAACTCTTACTTCTACTTCTATCCCATTAAAGCAAAGATGAACAAGAAACATGCACAGTAGCCTACAAGAGCTTCCAATCAGCTTAATACTTCCTCATTCTTATACAGTGTATAAATGGAGAGCAAAATATCTCTTTACTTTTGATTTAATCTGTCACTATGAAAAATTACTCCCAACATCAGATCATACAAGTGAAAACAAAGAATGTAGAGCAGAAAAAAAAAGAAACGAAAAGAAATAGAGGCATTATACTGTTTGCTCAGAGAAATTTTAAGAGTTATCTCATTCATAAAAATAATAAATGCTAGGCATGGAATAAAGGCTGAGAGAATTATAATTTATACAATAGAATTTAAAAATTTCAGATAGTTTAGAAAATAATCATAGAACACTCTCCAAAATCAAATAAGCATTAGGGAAACAGAAAAAATATGAAAGATAAGAGGAAAGCATCATCAATAATTTGTGCTAAATATCTGAATATAATCAATTCTAGATAGATAAAAATGTCAAGGAATTAATCACCTACTACCAAAAAAAGGTTTTCAAGAGTTTTAATATAAGAATCTCCTAATCAAAAGGACCCAATGAGTTACTGGTAAATGAATGAAAAACAAACCCACCAAAGTATGTCATTGACAGTGTGAAAATCCTAATTAGAAAGAAAAGAAACCAAAACTTTCAGAGAAGAAAAATAAGCCAACTTAGAATGTTTAACACTGAAAGAAAGACATTTAAAATTTATAAGATGTATACTTCCCATTGTTTACTTTTTGGATATTATCTCAACATGATTTTTTGCAAAACATGAGATAATTCCCGACTCCACTCCCTAAATAAAAGCAAGAAAAAATACAGAATATGAAGAATTCATTTTAATGAAAAACAAAATAGATATTTGAAAGGCATAGCTGGTCTTTGAGCCTGGATCCCAAGTCTGCAGCCATTAGAAAACTGTAAGGGAAAATGTTCAGCGTTTATTAGCTGCTCACTGGGCACCAGACACTGTGCTAAGGACTTTATGTATATCATCAATTTGAAGAAAGCATGTGGTCACTCAGGTTGCAGTTTAGGAAAATGAGGTAGCTTACGTTAATTTCCAAAAGTCACACAGTTAATAAATGGCAGAACTTGGATTTGAACACAGCCCAACTGTTTCCAGAGCCTGAAATCTGTTTCTTATGTCTTCTGGGGTATGGCAGAATTTGAACAAAAAAAGTATTCACTGCGGTTTGGATGCTTTGGAATGCAAAGAGTCTTTTATGCTGTCAAACTTCAAAGCAGACACTAAGGTCATTACATTTGGTAGAACACACAGGAGGAAGACAATATTATATCTGGCCAGTTCAGAACTAGAAATATTTATATTCAGGTGAAGTAGACAATGGACTTCATAATTTCTTCAACAATTCTCAGAAAAATGAAAGATAGGAGAAAATATAATAGTGTAAAAGGATAGGGTGTGAAAATTTGGAAGACAATCAAAAGTATGTCAAAGTGTATGAACTCTAGGGATACTTAGAAAAGAGGATGCTGTAGCTGGATGAGCCCTGAAGGAACCTATTTATATAAGAAGACAACTGGTCCTTTCCCCTCAGCCAAACTGATGAAGATATACAGTAAGTATCTTGCTATTTTTTAAAGTTTATAAGGTCTTTAAAGTTATATAAATCATTTTATGTATAACATGGTAAGCTGTTTATATAACCTCCATGAGTAGTAAATCAATGAACACGTTGTATTCAATGGTGGTGGCTTATTTTATTCTCTCTCTCTCTCTTTCCCTATGTAAACCTGAAAATATATATAAATATAGATATAGATAGACATAGATATATAGACATGTATATAAGATATATATTAAATATATATCATTTCAAATGTATGTATAATATCTACATTTATATCTACATATTTATATATAGTATCATATATATATTTGCTAATTTCTTGTATTATCTTTATATGTCTATGTTAAGTTAGCCATGGTTTGCTTTATTATATTTAAAAAAATGAGAAAATACACATTCCACAAAATAATTAAAATAGCTAGTCCCAAATCTGAGTGTATGAATATTGGCTTCAAATATTCCAAATTGCAAAATTGATTCACCAAACCTGAGATAAAATGTCAAAGGTACATGACCAATTATCTATGACATTTCATTTTGTAGTTAAGGCTATAAATTGTTCATGATGAAGTCTTGAGAGAGATGTTTAAATGTCAAATACTAGAGTTCTGGGTTCTACATTAATTGCTACTTTTATGATGCATACTTTTTCACATTTGTTATCTTTCTGCCATTTAACATTATCTCAGTACATTTGACTCTTTAAACTTTTAATTCAAATTTGAATAATGACTAGTACATGTGGTAATTGATAAAAAATTAAGATGAACAAATTCTTAATAACATTGACCATAATTTACTCCATCTCATGGTCAACGAAAATAAGAAATAATCAATTAGGCTTCCAAATATATAATGAGAAGGACTGTAGACCTCCATTTGTCCTCATTTTTGAAAAAGTCTGACTTTCACTTGTGCATCTAAATTTAAGTTTTCATCATTGGAATTGGAGGTCTGACATTTCACTTGATAGATAAAATTTAGTAATATTAATTGCTATTCAAAGGATAATATCCTAAACAGTTCACAATGCATGTCTCACACAAATTGACATGCCTAACCAATTTTAGACAGACTAAAGTCATTTTTTAAAAGAGTTCTACTATTAAAACTTACTGAGTTTAAATAATCAAGGACTTAAAATGTTCTAGAATGGGAAAATTTTATATTTTCACATGTTGAAAATTTACTATAAATATTTAATTCAAGATCAATCAAGATTCCATTTTGGAGAGCAATAAAATCATTAGTAAGTTTATATGTGAGGATATTTCAATAAAAATGTGAAATGGAATTCTAGGTTCAGGGACTCATAATCCAAAATAATAAGAGGTACTAATCTGCCATAATCAAAATTACTTTGTCCGAGAAATAAAATAATGAGATGATCAAAATAATTTCAAAACATATGTAAGAAATTGGGAAAAATATATATGAAGGAAATATTGTTATTCAGTGGTTAAGATTAGTTTTAAAGTTAATAATATTTGCATAATAGGCTTTCCCCTTGGATAAAAACCAGTTATTTTTGCTATCTATATGGAATGATTTCCAAATTAATTAATGGTCTAAATATAAAAATAAAAATATAAAAAACTCTATTACTGAAGTTATTGTTAAGCAAGACAGAAAACTCAGAAGTCATAACGGAAAATAATGACAGAAGAGACTATATATACATTAGAAATATTGGGACATCAATGTCCATTATAGTCAAGTAAAAGACAAATGATAGACTGCGAGGAAGTATCTGCTTCCAGTAAAAGAAGCAAGGGAGATTTTAATTCATCACCATACATAGTCAAATTTAGATTAATAAGAAAACAATAAAATGTGTTAAAGAAAATTATGGAATAGTGTTACCATCAAGTGATGGTGAAGAAGAATTATACGAAGAGGAAAATGAGTATTTTGATGATAGCACAGAAAAGGGATTCTACAAACAGTTTTTCATGTCTGAGGATAGTGATTGTGACAGTGACTTCTTCATTGGGAAAGTCAGGTAGATATGAAAGAGGGTAAGTGGTTGCCATATTCAGCTAAGAAACAAATACCCCTCCAACAAGCACTACCCAGAGAAGATACACATGAAATCAATTGGGATGTAAGAAGTGATAAAAATAAGCAAATTACAGAAGCCAGCAAGTGAGAATCAGTGTTTATCCACTCTATCTGGATCTAAAAGCTCTAGAAGACAATATAAAGAACAAGCTTCCAAAGAGCAAAACTCCAGATTTTTCCAGAACATGAACCTCATATCAAGAATCAGTTTATAAAGATCATACAAAAAATACTTGAAAATATAAAGTAGCAAATTACGCTTATCTCGGTATCTTTCATGCAAAGCAAGTGGGAAACGAAAATAATGTTGCTGTGTTCCGGGGGGGGGGGGGAAAGATTACATTTGATGATTGATTAGTACCTCTTTTGTAAACTTTCTATCTGAAAGTTGTTGTTTTTAACTAGCCTGTTATTTAAACTTGTAAGTGTTGTAACTGAGTAAGTGTCTTTGAAGAGGTTATGGAATATTTGTTTTTGTCTTTTTGAGTTCAAGTTATGTTTACATAAGCCTTTCACAAATCAAGTGCATACTTAAATTAATTTTCAATAGTGCTTTCCAGATTATTTATTCCATGAAAGAAGTTGGGGATTTAAGCAATTTTTGGTTGTCTCATTTGTGCTATCATGAGGTGTATTTCAGTGGTTCAAAATTCTCTTTTTCAAATTCTTCTTTGAAAATAAATGTTAAGTTACATTTAAAATATTATAAGAAAAGTGGAAAGAAACCATAGTTATTTAAAATAGATTACCTTTTTCAGAAGTTATTCTTGCTAGAAAAACAAAAATAGTAATTTTATTATGGGTTATAGATAATAAATTAATAAATATTAATTTTTTATAATTAAAAAGTGTTAATCATCATGGCACAGAATCTTTAAGCTTTAATTTCAAGAATGAAGATATAAAATGTCTAAGATTTTAAAATGAAGACGTAAAAGTTTATATATATATATTTATTAGTATATTTTATAACTTTTTTAGAGATCTCAGATATCGTAGCCTTCTCTTTCTTCTCTTTATCTCCCTGAATCTCTTTTCTTCTTATCTTCTCTCATTTATACTTCAGCATTGGCATATTTTTTGTTTAAGCAAAAACAGAGAATGATATGAACTGGCCTATGTTGTTCTTGTATAGTTATTTATTATTAATAAAGAACACACTATATTTTTCATATATTAAATTACATAATCAACACAATTGAGATGACTTAGATATCTGTGCAAGTATCTGTAATTGTTTTATACAACAGTAAGTTATTATTAAGTATAATAAGTATAAAATTATTAGAACTAAAAATATATGCTATTTGGCCCTATAGGGAATACCCTTTTCCCAATAGGAACTGGGCTCAGTCCGATGATAGGAATGAAAATCCTAAACTTTCCCTTATTATACTTCCCTTAATTTCTTGCTCCTGATCGGCTCAGCTCTTTGTTATGGGTGTAGTACCTCAGGCTTATTTCAGCTTAACACCTACATACATGATTTTTCTCAGAATTAAATCATGATTTACTGATGCTTTGTCCAGAAACTATATTTAATGATGTTGTATGTGATAAATATACAAAGATTTAAATAGTATTAACATGCATTCTATATTGAAAAATATTTTTCAGAATGCTGTATATTGTATATTCTTGTAACATCCTCAATTTTCTTTAGAAGTGGTATAATTAGTTCAACTTTAAAGAGCTGAGGTTTTGTAATAGTTTTTCAAACATATCATTAACTATTAACCTCAGATATATACCTATGGTTTGGCATAATACTCATTTATTGTTTTGTTTGTTCCCCTTTTATTTATGGCTATCACTTTCTTGTTTCCACATTTATAAAACCGTTGTTGCTCAAGTAATTCTAAGACACCTATAAAATGTTAGATCGGATTCCAATGCTTTTGTTACTAAAAATATAAAGGGAATAAGAAAAGAGAGAGAAGCCGGGCATGGTGGCGCACGCTTGTAATCCCAGCATTTGGGAGGCTGAGACCAGAGGATCCGGGTTCGCGGCCAGCCTCAGCTACCTAGTGAGGCACTCCGCAACTTAGTGAGACCCTATTTCAAAATAAAGAATACAAAATAGGGCTGGGGATGTAGCTCGGAGGTAGAATGCCCCTGAGTTTAATCCCCAGTACTGAAAAAAAAAAAAAAAAAAAAAAAAAAAAAAAAAAAAAAAAAAAAAAAAAAAAAAAAGAGAGAGAGAGAAATACTATGTAAAATTTTCAGAACACTTTGATGTGTATGTATATAATCAAATAGGAATATATTTTAGATGATAAAACTATTTTTTCTCCCAGAACACACACACACAACTTTCATTTGGCTGTAAAATTGTTTTCTATCACTGGTGTAAAGAGTCATGTGTAATTTTTTTCTATTTCTACATTTCATGATATGCTCCTGGAAAGCTAAGTGACATCATTCCAAGTATATGTATTTCTGTCATCACTTCCTAACCCAGAAAATTAAAGTATGTATTAGTTCTCATCAGTGAGAAGGAAAAAAAAATGACTTTGTCATTGAAATACTGACCCCAAATCAAAGCCATATAGAAATGGATGTGAAATCAGAGGGTCAAGAAAAATATGCAGTGTTTGAATAAAGCAGATGGGTTTGAAGGAGGTGTGAGACATTAGACAAGGATAAAGATGAAAAGAGGCTAGAGGAAGTTTGAAATTATGGAAGTCAATAGTTTCACGGGATAAAGTACTTCTGGCTGTGGCAGTGCCATATATCTTTGAGAGTAAATGGGAAAAGATATTTCAAGAACAGATCCTGGAGACAGATCAAAGGGCTAGAACACAGCTTCAGCTATGGTTCACAGAAGAGATGATTTAAGGCACAAGAAAAATGGACAAATTTATTCATCATTCTAGCATCTGATGTTAACTTTTGAGGAAGAAGTATTTCTGACTTTAGTGTGGGTTCCTTGTTTGAAAAAAAAAATTGTTCATTAAGATCTAATCCACTATTAATATCTTAGTGTGGTTTCATTGTTTTAGAGCTAAATTCCTTTAGGACTTTTGGGAAAGGCAAAATATCAGTCTGTATCAACTATAGGCATCAGTCTGGAACAATTCAATTTTAGACAAATTTCTAAGATTCTATGAGCCTCATCTGCCATAGATCAATTTTTCTCACTCTCTTTTATATAAAGAGGTAAAATTGGGCAGTTATAACTTTCTGGTCCAGAAAGAGACAAATGGACCTTTTTATTTTACACTGCTTCCCAGCACATCCTTTTTAACATGGATAGATCAAACTAACAAGGAATGAAATTTTAAATGCTTTCATGTACATTGACTGCCACAGTGGGCACCAGGGTCTTCTCCACCATTAGTTTGAATGTATTAATCTGTTTTAGTTCAGGCCTGGTGCTGTTGAAATTCCCATCTGACTTCATCGGGCACGGTGGTGCTCTTACACTAGATTAGCAGGGCACCATGCATGCAGAGATGTGACCTTACTGCTCAATTCACAGTGAAAGGGTACCAATTTAAATTTGGCGATTTAAAAATGATAATACTCCCTAAAACACAACATTATTTGTAAATTCATAAAATAGATGCAAAAAGAAGGGATTATAGCTGGGTATAGTGACACGTTTGTAATCCCACTACTTGAGAGGCTGAGAGAGGAAAGGATCACAGGATATAGGACAGCCTCAGCAAGTCGTGAGACTCTCATCAACCTAGTAAGATCCTATTTCAAAATAAGAATAAAATAGGGCTGGGAGTGTAGCTCAGAGGTATAATACCCTGGGTTCAATCCTCAGCACCGAAAAAAAAAAAAGGAGGAATTATTTATTTTATTTTCCTGTTTCTAAATTTCTAGCTCAGAAAGGGATCTATACTCTATAAAGAAAGGAATTTATACTCAAATGGGCTAAATTCAATCTACATAAATCAGAAGTAAATTCATATAAACTCACATAATGATTATAAGAAAATATTTCTGATTATTTTGCTAAATAAAAATACATTTAAATATTAATATGGAAAGGATTCAAACTAATTTTAACTCCTTTAAATTCACTGTATCTTTATTATAAGCATTAAATAGGTATTCAAATGTGAACTACCAAACCTAGTTTTGGCTGACTTTACAGGTTTTTTTTTGAAAGATTATGAATTAGTTATGTTAAACATTATGTCTGACTAAAGTTTTAAAATATACTGTCAATCATATTTATCCATAATTTAGTAAATCATCAGAATACTCTGGGAATGGGAGGCAAGAAAATAAATTGTATTGTCAAGTCAATAAATTTGAATTATTATTAACTTGAGCAACTGTTAACACCAACGTGAAACTCAAAATACTTTGGGAAGGTATTATTTAATTTCCTTATATACTTTTACCAATTTACTTCCTGACTCCAAACCTATGTCATGTGATGTTCATTTTATAGTTTGCTCTAATTTCATTAGCGAGCATGGGTAGGTATAACAAGGGATGCTGTGTTGGAGAGCAATTGCTTTGTGAGAGAAGCCATAAAAAATAAAATAGGCTGCAGGAAATTACCCACAGAAAGGAATAACTATACAGCATAAAAAAAACATATAGTTGCACCAGTAAATGTCATTGTCACATGTCCATTAAAGTTTTTCTAAATAGGATAAGTTTGAGTCTCCTGGGGTGAGAAGAGAAAATGAGGTTTTTGTGTTTTTGTTTTTTAGTGCGGAGTAATGGGACCCAGGGGCATTCTATCCCTGAGCTACATCCTCAGCCCTTTTTATTTTTTACTTTGAAACAGGGTCTTGCTAAATTACTGAAGGTGCTGGCTGCAAACTTGCGTTCCTCCTGTCTCAGCTGCTCAAGTACTGGGATTACAGGCATGAGCCACCCACCCGGTAAAGTATTTATAATATGAAAGTTGCTCTTTAAATATAACCTAAGTAGTGAAAAACATAGGAATGAAGGTGCTTTGGCTAGGAATACAATTAGGCAAAAAAGTATGGCCAGGCAGGGGAGCCTGAGCCTCTGTGTGTGTGTGTGTGTGTGTGTGTGTATGTGTGTGTGTTAGTTAGTTACTGGGGATTGAACTCAAGAGCATTCTACCTTCAAGCTATACCCAAACCCTTTTTTATTTTTAGTTTTGAAACAAGGTTACTAGGTTGCTGAGGCTGGTCTGAAACCTACTGTCTCAGCCTGCCAAGTACTGGGATTACAGGTGTGTACCACTACACCTGACTAATACTGTTAACTATTTGTTTTAAAATAAAATATAGATTCAGAAAAATGACACAAAATTTATAATTACCAAAAACAATTGATCAGCTTTTTAATGACGCCTGCATACAAATGCCCTACCACCTGGGTCAAGAAATAAAACTTTAACACAGCATCCAGGAGCTATTCCATATGATGCTTCTCATTACATATTCTCTTTCCAAGTAAGTAACCACTATTCACACTTTGAAGTCATTACTTCATTGCATTTCTTTCACTTTCATGAAGCAAAGGTATACCTTCAGACAAAATAGCTTAGTGGTTTCTTTTTATAAAATATAATAAATTATGAAATTTTAACCATTAGTGTTTTCCTTTTATCCCCTTTTTTCAATATAATTATTTGATGGATTCAGTAGCCTATTCTGTGCCAAGTATGAGTGCTATATTTTTTAAGAAAAGCTACCCAAAAATATAAGAACATTTCATGCATTTAAATGTTTGCTAATACAAATAATTACATCACTAAGAGCAATAAAGACATTTTCTAGAAATTATTTCCCAAGATAATAAGCCAATGATCTCGCGCGCTTGTAATCCCAGCATTCGGGAGGTTGAGACCGGAGGACCCGGGTTCGCGGCCAGCCTCAGCTACCTAGTGAGGCACTCCGCAACTTAGTGAGACTCGGTTTCAAAGTAAAGAATAAAAAATAGGGCTGGGGGTATAGCTCGGAGGTAGAATGCCCCCGAGTTCAATCCCCAGTACCGCCAAAAAAAAAAAAAAAAAAAAATAAGCCAATGATCTACAGAACAAAGAAGTGTTATTTTCATAGTTGTCCTTCATGATTCTGTCAACTCAATGGAGGAAGATTTCTACACTTCTCATCAAATGTGTGTTTATACACTTCACATTAAAACTGTACTGATAAAATTTGCTATCTTCTCAAGAAAGGATTACTCTATGTTAAGTGTATATTTTGGTGAATTTAAGACAAAGTAGTTATACCAATACATAAATGTTTTGTTTTAAACTTGTGTTCTTACTATTACTTTCCACTGCTTGTTTTAAAGATAATATTTTAAAATACAGAATACTAAAATATGGAATATTAATCTTATCTCACCTAAAGTTCATTATTTATAAAATATTGTCATTAAAAAAAAAAAGAGAGAGAGAGATAGCAACTGAGTACAATCCTCTGGTGAGCCAGTGACCATTTCACCCCAGGAACCAGGCCCTGGAGCTTCTTTCACAAGAGGTGAGGACACCAGAGCAGAGAAACCCTGGAATCACTATAATGACCATCTTAACTATTAAGACAGGAAAAAACAAAACAAAAACAAGAAAACAAGCAGGACCCTGAGTAAGCTGACACAGAAATGTAGCGAACTAGAGAGTTTTCAAAGAGCAATAACAGTGAACCCCAGAAAAGCACAAAACCAGCTCCCTAAGAGTCAGTACCCAGACAGCAAGTGTACCTGGTCTGGGACTCAGAAAACGCGGCACCAGCCGCTTCAGCCCCACGCCTGTGGAGAGTGTCCATGCTCCAGCCCATGAGATGAATGGAAAATGTATAGGGCAGGAGTTCTTAGAATCAGGGAAGAAAGCTTAAAGGGATGCGGACTTGGGCAGAGGACTGGTCCGGAACCCTCAGGGAACTTCACATGCAGCAAATAGCTTGCTACACACTGCGCATACAATTGTGAAGACGTTTCCAGGCTTTGGAGACACCAACGAGCTCAGGCCAGCTCCTTCCCCTCTCTACCACCTAGTTGAAAGTCCTGTGCTAAACCTTCCCTGATCAAGCCTAGGCTAGGCCTCCGAGTGGACAGGGGAGCCCGTGCCCCAATGGTTTTTCACTCAGCCAGTGGTGACAGTGGACTCCAAGTCAAGCCTGCACCCCAGCTCATTTTATCACCCCGCTCTATTAGCGAAGTACTGGGAAAACCTCTATGTACCAGAGGCGCCGTCCACCCCAAACTAGCCCTCTCTAGCCCCTACTCCTGTCTATTCCGAAGATAGGGCAACCTTGAGATCCAAGCAGGTGGAGAATGCTGGCTCGGACCATCTACAGGGGCACAGGAGAGGGTGAGAACCAAAAGCAGTCTGCCCCCTCACCCCCACCAACTCCCAGCCTGCTCTGTCACCCTAATCTATGAGTGAGAACTGAGGTAGACTCCAAGACACAGAAATTCAGCTTAACTTAGTCGGCCTCCCTCTGGCTTCCCACCTGAGTGTGCTCTGCTAACCTTCCCTCTCCTTGATGACCTTGAGATGAACCCAGGTGATAGGAAACAGAGCCAAGGGGGCTGGGGAAGGAGGCTCAGGATGAGCGCCAGGGAGCAGTGGCTACAACTCTTCAAAGAGGCCTCAGTCCAACAAGAAAGAAAAATATGTCCTAGAATGAGACAGTTCATACTTACCCTTTTCAATAGGGAAAATAAAAATTTTGTTAAATAATTTTTTAAGATTTTTTATTGTTTGCTAGTTTAACTGCTCTATTTTAACTTTATTATTATTATTATTTTTTGGCTGCTTCTACAGGCCAACTGACTCCTGTATATTCATTTAATACCTGCTGGTTTCTTTAATTCAATCCCTACCCATTATAATCCTTCTTTTCTTATTATTCTTACCTATCTGGCTTGACTCTATGTGATGCATAGTGGATGTGCTAGGCAGCTGAAAGTTGTATAGTTTGGCTTTTTCTCTGACTCCCACAATATGCATCCTATCCTCCCTCACTCCTCCATTAGTCAAAACTTCTTGACAGCTTTCTCATTCTACCTCAAGTCTATTGTGCCTACATATTCCTTTTCTTTCCCTCTTTATGACCTACACTTACTATACCCTAGCTGATTCCCCTTTTTCCTCCTGTAACCCCTTTACACCAGCTTCCCTTCAACTGAAGAATCATCTTATTGCCATCCTTTAGAAATACTTAGCCTACACATCCCCTTTCCCTATCATACATGTTATTGTGACCATTAAAACAGCAGAAGCCATTGAGGACACATGTGATACAACTTCCTATGAAGTTTATGGATATATATTGTCACTATTGCTAACCACAGTCTGCACCATCCAGGTTTTTGGAGATACAAGTGCTGTAATAAGCGTAATAGAAACCTGGTTCAAGCCAGGTGTGGTGGTGCACGCTTGTAATTCCAGCATTCGGGAGGCTGAGACTGGGGATCCAGATTCGTGGCCAGCCTCAGCTACTTAGTGAGGTACTCCGCAACTTAGGGAGACCCTGTTTCAAAATAAAGAGTAAAAAATAGGGCTGGGGGTATAGCTTGGAGGAGGAATGCTCCTGAGTTCAATCCCCAGTACAGCAAAAAAAAAAAAAAAAGAAAAAAGAAAAAAGAAACCTGGTTCATAATTGAATGGTTTATGTTGTCTAATTCTATAGTTATTGTTATCTACTCTACCCATTTACACAAAAGAGAAGGGAAACAAAGAATTCCAGAGAGAGAACTCAGAAGTTAGATTAGCAATCTGATAAATGAACTAAAGGAAGATCTGAGGAAGGAACTCAGAATAACAAAGGAATGAAAAAATATGTCAATAAGAGCTAGAACATCTGAAAAACAAACAGAAATTCTCAATAACATGAAGAATGCAATAGATGACTAAAAAATTCAATAGAAAACATAACCAACAGACCAGTAGACCACATGGAAACCAGAGTCTCAACCTTAGAAGACAGCACATTTAATCTTGAATTTACAGTAAGTATCATAGAATACCAGGAGCAAAGCATTCAAGATATTTGGGATTTCATAAAGCAATCGAATCTCAGGTTGATTGGAATTAAAGAAGGCCTAGAGATATTAACCAAAGGGATAAACACACACACACACACACACACACACACACACACACACACACATACATGTACGCACAACATAGGCTGGCAAAGTAAGTTAAAAATAAATATGCAACTATATGTGTTTGCAAGAAATTTGCCTTACAGGCAAAGATATATACAAACTGAAGATACGGATGGAAAAAGATATTCCATTCAAACAGATACTGAAAACAAACAGCAATAACTACTCTCATATCTGACAAAACAGATTTCAAGCCAAAGCTTATTAGAAGAGACAAAGAAGTTCACTCCTTATTGATAAAAGGAATAATACAAGATGATATTATATTACAATAGCAAACATTTATGCCCCAAACATTGGCACCCCTACTTACTTTAAAGAAACTCTACTTGACATTAAGACACAGACAAACACAAATACAATAGTGGTATGAGAATTCAACCACCATTAGCTACATTAGACAGATCAAACAGACAGAATGTCAGTAAAGACTCATCAGAACTAAGTAATACTAGAAGTCAAATGGACCCAACAGATATCTACAAAATATTTCACTCAACAACCGTATATACATTCTTCTCAGCTGTTTACAGAATCTTCTTCAAAAGAGACCATATTTTAGGCCACAAAACAAGTATTAGTGAATGGGTGTTAAAATAGTGATATGTGAGTTAGGAAATAGTAATAAATTTTGGTTTTAATATAAATTAATAAAACCTATATTTTTAAGTTTAGATGTGGACCATTTTGTTTACCATTGTTCATTAATTTACTTTTTCAATCACAATTTGATTGGCTCAAAGTATATTTTATCTTGGTAAGATATTTTTAAATGTTACCAAAGCTTAAATAGTCACTCTTATTTTCTTTTAATTCCTTTTCACTTGCTCCTTTTCTTTCTTGAGTGCATATAACTAAAGTGAAGAGGCTGTAGAAATAATTAACATCAAATCCCATCATAACCATTACATTTGTGAAGGATTATTTGTTTTGTAAATAATAAGAACTAGCACATTAGTGGTTATGTCTTTCTTTCTTTCTTTTTTTATTATTCGTACATTGTAAGCAGACATCTTTGTTAGGTACAAATTGAAAATGACATATGTGCCCACATTTCTCATTTGACCCCTTCCCCCAATTCCCACCCCGCTCCCTCGCCCTCCCTTCCTCTCAAGTTCAATTAGGTGATTAATCTTGATGTACATTAGGGTGTCCCTGCCCCCCCCGTCAATCCCTTTTGGTTAAATCAACTTCTTTGTTTATCGAGGGTCTCTCCTTTTCTATCTGAAGACCCTCTTATGCCCCTTCTTCTCCCTAGTATCTGCATATTAGGGAGAACATATGCTTCCTTACTCTTTCTTTATTATAAAAAGTAGGTGAAAATCTGAAGAACGTAAGAAGTATATATAATTCTTTTGCCAAATATATTTCTCAAATCTAAAAAGGCTTAAGACATAAATCTTCTAAATTAAATTGCAAATTCCTTAGAGTCAGAGACATTATTTCTACATATCTATTAAGTAGCATGACTTTTTTTAATAAAAATTCTGTAATAATGGTAAAGAATCTCTTAAAAGTGAAATGTGTCTTTAAAAGATAAACTTTATCTTTCTCCTTTTTCAATAAGTTGACATAACCTTTCAATGGTAAACCTAGAAAATATTTTGTTTTAGAATTGTTTTGTGAATAATTAGTAAAATGTCATCAAATTAATTCAGAAAGAAAGGCCAGTTTCTAATATGGTAATTTTGTTAAGGTATGAAAGATGGAATAAAAGATGAAACCAGTGGAAGATAGTATACAGAGCTAGAAAAACAGAAACGCTGAACACAAGAAGAAAAATATCCAACAAACAGTTTAACCAACATCCCAATCTTTTAAGATACTCTCTGCTTTGGCAAATTTCCACTGATTGATGATATGGAAAGTCATCACTACTTCTAAACATCTGTGTCTCAGTATTTATTTATTTATTTATTTATTTATTTATTTATTTATTTATAGTATACTGGGGATTGAACCCAGAGACATTCTACCTATGAGCTACACTCAAGCCTTTTGTATTTATTTATTTTTGTTTGTTTGGAAACAGTCTTACTAGGTTGCTGAGATTCTTACTACCTTGGTCCTACTACGTTGGTCAGTCTTACTAGGTTGTCCTTAAAACTGTGATCCTCCTTTCTCAGCCTCCCAAGTACTGCTGCGATTACAGGTGTGAGCCACCACACCCAGCTTCAGTGTTTTTATTCAGTCTCCTCCAGCCACAAATCAACATGGCTTATTCTACAACCATACTATAATTTTTCTAATTCCTATTCATAATGATTTTTATCACCACAATCATTTCTGCAGCCACATCCTAAGATTTCCTCCTAAAAATGTTAAACTTTGTATTTCTTGTTCATATACTTACAAATTCTATTTGTTCCCACTAAATCTGTCAACAGTGAAGGCAATGATGACGATGATGATTATCATAGTAATTTGAATCTCATCTGGAACTCAACACTGAGCTTTCTACTGTGGCTTTTTTTTTTCTTTTTATCACCTGCATCTTTACATGATTTCTGTAGGAAATATGCTTCGTGCTTTTTCTCCCAGATTTCAAGGGTCTTTCACAGGCCCACCATGCAGCTTCTGTGGAGATTACAGAAGAAATACACTAGGGACTGCTAGCACAGATTTGCTTAAAGAGCTGGAGGTGCCTGCTAGGCTATATAGGAGAGCCCACTGCCAGCAACTGACAGGTAAAGGGGTCTGCAGCCTCAACTTGCAGCCTCAGTTCCTGTCTCAAGGCAAGAAAAAACCTGTTGTGAAATTTATGCACCAGTGTTTCCTATAGAACTGAGAAAAGAGCAGGATTTCACCTAAAGTCACATCCTTGTTGGCTTCCGCCTTTCTCCCTCTCCTTTCTTATAAATTTCTCCTGAGTACAATTCATAAATTATTTGCTCAGATTCCTTGTCTTGGGGTATCTTTCAAGAGTCTGTGTCAAAAATGAATTATCTATGGCTTTTCTATGATTAATTTTTCTTTCACAGCAGTTATCACTACTTGATACACAAACACTCATGCATGGTAATTGTTTTCCTTAATGTGTGAGTATGTCCATGAAACCCAAGATCTTGGGTTTATGCACCTTATTCTAATCCCCCTGTGGCAATGTGACAATATCTTTCTCCATAGGATGAGAAATTCAAGAGGCTTAAGGGGATTTTCCTATCCAAAGTAATACACACTTATCCATCATCTTCCATATACATGGACTTTTGAAATTTTTTAGTCATATGGAAAATCACCCAGTTCAAGTTGCATAGCATATGAACCTGAGATCCTTCCCTGTGTCTTTGCCAAAAGAAAATAAGTCTAGATGTTTTCTACCTCCTTCTTCAATTAAAGGAGGGACACTATTGCATCTGTTTGTAGAGGAGCTAATATATGGATAGAGATTAAACATCTGCACATGAGACTAATCTTAATAAGATGCGGCAGGGATTTGGAAGAGAAGGGGTTGGGGTAATGGAGGATTCCACTTAAATTCTTTTCTTGGACCTACAAATATAATGACAAAAGAAAATCACAAAACAAACTATTAATTTTAATTACAAAAGTACAAATCCTACAAGTTTATATAAATTACATCACTCAGATTTCCTCTCTTTCAGTATAATATTCAGTTTAGCACCAAAGATTTATTGTCAATATTTATTATAATTTGTTAGGGATTTGAGTTGAGATTAATTTCCTCCAGTCATCTAATTTTCTCCATCTTTACAATAGAGTGAGTGTGTGAGTGTGTGTGTGTGTGTGTGTGTGTGTGTGTGTGTGTGTTTCCAAGGTCTTATGAGCTATTACTTGCAGATGTTAGGTCTAGATTCATACCCAACATCTCTGTTTAGCAAAGTCCAGGCTTCTCTAATCACTATCTCTTGCTACAATAGGGACTAAATGGTGTAAGATTCTAATAAAGTAATACTTTAGGAACACTGCAGTGTGTGTGTGTGTGTGTGTGTGTGTGTGTGTGTGTGTGTGTGGTGTTTGTGTGTGGTTTTATGAGAGAGTATATCTCTTTTAAGACGTCCATCCTTCCCCAACTATTTTTTGCTGTTAAATATTTTTATTCTGATTTCACTCTACCTCAATTTACCAAGTTGGGATGGATAAAGAGACAAACAAATAAAAAAAGGCCCATGAGCAAGCAAAAACTACTAATGTGATATCAACCTCACCTTCTGTCTTGAGTAGAGAAAATCTATGTTATCTGTGGTCTTAATGTTCTGATAAAATAACAGAATGGGTGTAACTATAAAAAAGAGAGAGTTGAGAGACAAATTACAAAGAACATGGATGCAAAGATCAATATCCTTTTTTAAAAAATTTTTTTAACAGGATGTACAGACTTTTAAGGTATAATACCTAATAGATGTCTAGCACTGTCCCTTAAAAACATTGATCAGAAGTTCTTCATGATATTACAGTTAAATGCAGTAATTGCACATTATTATAAGTGTCCTTATATATTTTGAAAGGTTATATTTAATTAAATATTTTGAGAATAACAAACTAGAATTTTCTCTAACAGCAATTTCTTAATAGATCATATTTTGTCTCATGCAACTGGAAGCTTTCTGATGAAAATTACTTAATATATAAAGTTCCACTACTACTTTTTTTAGAAATATGCACTTGTTTGAGATAAGAAAATGCATATTACTTTAGCTGGATGAAACTAACTCTCTCCAGAAAAAGAACTTGAAATATTTCTTAATAATATAAAATGTATTTTCTTGAAACCATAAGGACTTCCATTTTTACAGCTTTTCTGTAATTAATTCTCAAACATTTTAATACGAAATAAAATTATGAAGAAGCTATGGTAATATTTTGGAATATCCTATGTCAGTACATATAGAATTTGAACTAGAGTTAAGATTGATATTATTCAAATAATATGGAGTAAATCATCCATAATTATAAAGAGTATTTTTATCACAGTAATAAAATTTACAAAATATCACTGCTGTGTAATTATGATAATGGTAATAAAAGATGATTTCCTTCAACAAGGTCACTCTTTGAATTTTAGCTACAATAATATAGTCATTATTTTCAGGAATTAGTTCCCAAATATTTTATGAACTGCTTGTTTTTTCTTACTTCTTCCTTTGAATTTTATGAAGAAATAAATACTCACCTAGAAGAGGAAATGCATGTCATTCAATTTTTAAACTTGGTAATATTTATTTTTATAACGTGAACATATGTATATGTACATTTAACTTTATGGATTTTAGTTGAATTTTTTCCATGTATAAAAATAAAACTAAGGCCTCGCTAGGAAAGCTGTGCTTCTATATTATCTGGCTTTATCAAAACTGTCAAAATATATCGACTTTACAGTTTTGAAGTAAGTCCCTTTATCCATATACCAGTAACCGACAGGCTATAAATGTCTTGGCTTTTCCCTTTTCACTCCTCTTCTCTGCCTCAGACTTTATACCTATAGCTGCCCTGTTTATTTCTAGAGACATTTCCTGATCGATGTTCAACCCAAGACTGTTTAGATCTTTCAGTTTTTTTTTTTTTTTGTTGTTGTTGTTGTTGTTGTTGCTATATCCAGGTATTTAGTGGCAGAGATACTTAACCTCTTTCCAATCATATCTTACTCTGGGTATTAATCATTTCATTCTAAGTTTAGGTCTTGGTGAGCCCACGCAGATAGCAGTCTGCCCAACTGGTGTGCCTACTGAGATTGCCCAATCCACCTAAGGCAGTGGGGAGGGGGATGCACAAGCTCAGTTATTTTTCTCAAATCTTGATCATCTCAAAGGAACTGTGTGGTTTTCAAAACTTACTACTCTCTATAGTCTAACATCAGGTTTTTAAAGGAGAATGATAGTATCAATTAAAAATAACTCAGTAGCTGAAGGACAGATTGATGATAGCAGTTCTCAGTAATACATAGTCATAATGTTATATCCAAAAATACTGCATTGTGCTACATAAAATATAATAAAAATGGCATGTTAATAATGCTGGCATATTTTTAAAATAAAACAGTTAAGAAATGTTATACCAAATCAAATCTCTGGTGAAGTCAATTAAAGTTTACAATGTTAACAGGAGTCATTTTCCCAGAAAAACTAAACATGAGATAACTACACAAATAATTTCCTTTAAAACTACTTATCAATATTTTCATCATTGTTTTAATTCATATTCCAATATGATCATTTTAGCCTATATTATTTTTATATACATAATTTCACAAATGTGGTAACACAGTTTTTTTTTTTTTTGTCTTTTGAAAAGGCTTCAATTTTAATTTTAGATTGTAGGTAGTAGTTATAAAAAAGAAGCCATCAGGTCTTCACCAATAAGACTTTATATTTACAACTGTTCTTAACAACCTTAAAAACTTTGTGAAAATTTATATAGATGCTTTGAATCACAGATAGCCTGGAAGGTAGGTAATTTTATGTTTTCCTTAATGTGATCATTATTGGTTTTCTTCCTTTTGAGCTAGTAAGTCTGCCCTTTACTACATGCTCCTATATTTTTGATTGTTTTACTTTTTCTCCTTGTAATTATCACATAGTTCAATATATTTATGGATGTTTTTACTCAGTTCTATATCATATAGTTATAAGGACATCCATGGTATAGGATGGGTATTTTATTGATTAGAAATATCTTGAAACTTTATAATTCATATGGAAATTCATATTTTTTAATTAAATTGTGCATTTGTAATAAAATCAGTTTTGATGTTGATGTTTTGGGCCCACATCAGCTCTTTTGGCTATCATTCAGCTCTTTTGGCTAGAACCACTTTCACCTCCATCTACAAGTAAGATACTACTCCTTTAACAATAGAGAAGTAGTGCAGTAAAATAATTGACGGACTGAATTTTAAGGCCAAACTGCTCAAATAAATTATATGACTTAATAAGTACAAATCCTACTCCTTATTTATACCTCAGTTATTTGTCAGTATAGGAATGATACTAATACTCAGGTAGCTTTGTGACTTTTAAGGGAAAGGAGCATATGTTGTATTTAGGATAATTCCTGTATATAATTGTTATCTTCCTTTTTATTTCTTTGCACATTAATCCTTAAAAGGGAAAAAATTGCAATAATGACATAAGTACTCCAAAAGCTCATTCTATAGAGCGTTTCTACTTCCTATAAGGTTACATTTTAGTTCAATAAATATGTTTTTTAAATATTCATTCAGATAAGTTAAATTGGCAATTTACCAGCCATCTGGCTGTGTTGTCATTGCACATTTTGTCAAAGACATTACCAACTTTGGTTTTTATTTGATTTTCAGTTGCATAAATGACTTTCCAAAGAAAGAATGGAGGGATACTTGTCCTGGAAGAGCATAGCAGAAATTTCTGACTTTTATTTTTGTTTTTGCTTTCATTTTAGTTGTTATTTGCTTGTTTAATTCTCATACTATCCTATATGCCCAAACTACCCTCATCTGCTGATATTCTGACACAGAAAAATTTCACAATTATCATAAATCATACTGACATAGAATGTATTTATAATATGTCTGTTTCATATTTTTGAAATTTATCATGTGAAAAAAATTTGAAAGCCCTAATATTGCATAGCCTATTATTTGTTTTGACCAACTAACAACTGTCTATCATTTTTAAATTGCTATAATGATTTTCTTGCAATTCTGAAATGATACTCTAAATATGACTATAACATAAACTTTCGTTCCTAACAAAAATGGTGTGCATTTCATTTACTTCTCCTAATATCAACATAAATTTTAGGATAAAGTACATAAATCACCCACAGAAGGATTCTGAAAAATAAAGACAATATGGCAGGCGAGCTAGGAGCTAGGGATTTTGGTACCTGTCTCAGTCAACCTTCTCACTCCTATATCTCAATAAACCTGACCACACAACTTAGAAGAAAGAATATTTATTTACTCACAGTTTCCTTGGAGATTTTGGGTTCAGTCCATGTGGGGCCGGAGACCATGGGAATGTCAGGGCATGGCAGTGAGAAGCAGAGAGAGGGAGAATGCAAGGCTTGGCTCTCACATCATGCAGGATACTGGAAGCAGAGAGACAAGCAAGGGGATTAAAAAAAACAAACACAGTCCCCAAGTCCAAACCCCTAGGGACCCACCTTCTCCAGTCATATCCCATTGGCCCAGTTTACCACCCAGATAAATCCATGAAAATGGATGTTTCTACTGATGAGATTACAACCCCATGACAGAATCATATCAACCCTGAACATGAGTATGTGCGTTCTTTGGGGGTGGGGGGCACTCTATATCTGACCATAATAGAACTTAAGGGTTCTCCTTGCTTCACTTATATACCATCATAGATGTGAGAAAATCCCACAGATGTGCATGCCGATGAATACAAATTAAAAAAAAAAACTTTCCCCAAAGGCGTCTTGCTCTTTCTAGACAAAAGACAGGGAAATCAGAAGCCCACTAGGTCAGAACATTTTTTCACCACACCTAATCCAGGCAACATCTGAAAAGATAAACCAAGGAAGAAATGCCTGTTCAGACCACTTCCATTCAATGTAGTAATGGAAATCCTAGTGGGTTCAACATGGCAGGAATAGAAAATAAAGACATCTAGTGTGAAAAGGAATAAAGAGCACTGTCCCTGTTTGTAGATTATGTTTTTGCCTAGGTAGAAAATCAAATGGAATTTACATAAGATAAAAAATACCACCTAGAGCTAATATATGTGCTTAACAAGATCACTGGTAAGAAAATTAGTCAATGTTTTCTATAATAACCAGGAACACCTGGAAATTCAAACTAAGTTCATAATACCACTTATAATGGCTCCAAATATTCACAAAGATAAGTTTAAAATTGTGAAATATGTACAGGATAAATATACTGAAAATTAAAGATAGATCTAATAAACATTTTTAAAAACCTAAATAGATAATTTAGAAGCTTAAGATTATAAAATCAACATGATAATGATACTAATGCTCCCCAAAGTCATACTCATTTACAGATTTAACAAAAGTTCTAGCAGAGAAATATATATATATATATATATATATATATATATATATATATATTGCTGTATACATGCATACATACATATGTGTTTGTGTAATGTTCTAAAATTTTTGTGAAGATGCAAATATATAAAATGATCAAAATAATTTTGAGAGATTTAAAAAATTTCTAAAAATACTACTTGTCTTTCATACTTAATATAAAGCCACCATGCTCAAAACTGTGAGATTGATATTGGTGGAATATAGACACTAAGTTCAAGGGGAAAGAATTGAAAGAAATAGAAAGCACTACTTCCTATCCTGAAACAAACACACTAATATGATCAAATGATTTTTTACAGAATAGCAATAGCATAAAATTATTTCAATGAAGGAGGCATAGCCTCTTTAACAAATTGTTAAACAACTGAACATTAAGAAGAAGTAATAAAACTAAAAAGCAAAACCAAGCCAAGAAACTATCTTGAACTAAACCTTAAGCCTCATACAAAGTTTTAAAAATTTTAGATTTAAATGCAAAATATAAAACTTGAAGAAATATGAGAAAAATCTTTGTGATTTATAATTTTTAGAGTAGGTATTGGTACATGTATAATGAGAATAAATCTCTCCTCTTTCACAATTTTTTAGACTTATTTCCTCTTTGAGGTTTTCCCAACATTGAATATATCAACATAAATTCAGTATTATCAAAACTACTGGTTCTTCTCTACAAAGAGATTTGGGTGTTTCCATGGAGATTCCATATTTATTTCCTCTACATCCATTTTAATCTGTCTGCTCTGTATTAAAGGGTAGAACTAGTGTGTGTGTGTGTATGTGTGTGTGTGTGTGTGTGTGTGTGTGAGTATGTGTGTGTGTGTATACCCAAGTGTTTATGTTGTGTGGTGATGTTGGACAAAAGGAATAGAAACCAAAAGACAATAGATGAATAACCATGAAGAGACATTTCTATTGTCCTTTCATTTTTGCAAATATTCATTTTTGAGTAAATATTTGTCTTTTTATTATTTTAAAAACTATATTAAACTCTTCCATTGTGTGTGTGTTGGGGGTAGGGAGGGTCAGTACTGGAGATTGAACCCAAGGTCATTCTACAACCCTAGCCCTATTTTATTGCTTACTCTGAAACAGGGTCTCACTAAGTTAAGGAGGCCTTCACTAATTTGCTGAGGTTGGCCGAGACGTGTGATCCTCCTGTCTCAAACTCTCAAGTACTAGGATTTTAAGAGTTTGCCACCATGCTTGGCTAAACTCTTTCCTAAATCATAACTCTTTTTTTTTTTTTATTTTTTTATTGTAGTAATTCGTGCAATATAGCATACATCTTTGTTAAGTACGAGTTGTTGACAACATATTTGCACACAGTTCTCATTTGACCCTTTCCCCAATTCCCACCCCAATCCCCTCCCCTTCCCTCCCCCTCAGGTTCACTTCGGTGAGTGACCTTGATATGATTGTGTAATTACATCATGTG